>BQNB010184611.1:0-12293 GCA_026074375.1 Tanacetum coccineum
TTTTCTTGATCTCGCGGATTCTCATCCTTGAATTTATTTATATCATATATATATATACGTTTTAAGGAGTAAGTTTTAGCGGATCAGTGAGCGTGAGCTTAGGATTGATTTTTCTTATCAAGGAGCAATGCTTTGACCATATCTTTGAGTTCGAAGACATCGGGAGAGATTTCGGAGGTGGAAGTGCTTGTACTCACTTTAGCAACAACGGGTTTGCTTCATGAATTACGAACTTTGGATTTGCTCTCGATGATTTTTAGACATTCTCGGGGCATTTTATCCAAAAAGTTACCACCCGCGGCGGAATTCAATGAATCTTGATCATTCGAGTTCAGGGCATTATAGAATGTATCGAGTTGATGCAATTTTGAAAACCCATGATGCGGGCATCCCCTAAGAAGATCATTGAATCGGTCCCATGCCTCGTAAAACGTTTCATCAAATTTTTGTTGAAATCTCGTGATTTCATTTCGAAGATTTGTTGTTTTAGAGGGAGGGAAGAATTTGTTAATGAATTTCGAAACAAGATCATCCCATGTAAGAATCGATCGAGGGGGCTCTTTTTCAAGCCAAATCCGGGCTGCTCCCTCGAGGGAAAATGGGAAAAGCATAAGCTTAACCGACGTACTCGGGACGTTCGGGAACTTCATCGTAGAAGTGATCTTGTTGAAATATCGGATGTGAGCATGTGGGTCTTCTTTATCATGTCCAAAAAATTGCTTGTTTTGAACAAGATTAAGTAGACCATGCTTGATCTCAAAGTTGTTCGCGGTAATTTCGGGAACAACGATCGCATCCTCGTAACCCTCGGTGGGTGCTTCGAGTAATTGCGCCATAGTACGATTATCGGCCATCGTAACTATGGGAGGATTGAAAAGTTCTTGGTTGTTATTTGGTTTCTCAAGATTGGGTGATTCAACAGAAGTTTGTCGGACTTGTTGTTGTCGACGTTTACGGGCTTGAGAACGAGTGCGCATGCACAAAATAGAAATATAAAAAGAAAATTTACACTATTTTTTTTTTGGTTTTTCAATGATTTATTCACAATGTATTTTACCGGACAATGAGGTAGGACAACTTCAACCAAATAATCTACTTACTTCACGGTAGCTCTCAAAAAGATAAACGCACAGGTGAGCGGAGGAGTAGGAATAGCGCGAAGCTTATTTCTCCTTTCGGGTCGTAGTTCCTTGGAACAACCCTCCTTATACCCACTTTATAGTTTGTTTAACTTTTCAAGGTGAGCCGTACGTCGTAAGAGACACAAATGGCAAGTTTTTAAATCTTTTGTTCGAGTTGGGAACCAACAAGTTCACCGGAAGTTATTATGATAATACCTCAATTGAGAATATTATATTTTGGTATTTTTACCAATTTGTGAATTTTATTTCTTTTTATGGACAATGTTTTTATATTTTTTGGTTTTTCTTTTGATAATTATACTAATAAAAGAAAATGAAAAATATTTTTGTATTTTTTTATACTTTTATGAAAATAAAAGAAATATTCACAAATTCAAACACAATTTGTCAAACGTGACGATAATCGTTTTCACAGCCTCCCCGGCAACGGCGCCAAAAATTGATTGGTGCTAAACTACACCTTAAAATATATATAATATATAATAAAATATAAAATATATATAGTAAGAATAGTCTAAAAACAAAATCAATAGTACTAACTTGGAGTTAGTACTGGTAGCTTTAAGTTAGTACTGGTAGCTTAAGGTTAGTACTGTTAGTTCAATGAAGCAAGTAAATAAGCAAATAAGCTAAAACATGTATTTAACTATCCTTAATAAGCACTTAAGCATAAGAATAAGCAACCAGAATAGACTATAATAATGAATAAACTAGAAAACTAAAATTGATGAACTCTTAAAATTGTTTTGAAAAGGCAAATGAGTTCTACTGAAGAAAGTAAACGAAAATAGGTTTAATTTATTCTAAAAAGCTAAGCAAATCTTAAATAAGCAGAAACAATAAGCTAATAAGCAAAAATGAAATAACAGTATAACCAGTAATAACTACCATATAACTTTAGAGTTAGTCCTGCAAGTGTTGAGTTAGTACTGCTACCTTTGAAATCCAAGAAAATGAACTACCAGTACTAACTTAGAGTTAGTACTGCTAGTGTTAAGTTAGTACTGCTCCAAAAGTGAACTAGCAGTACTAACTACAGGTTAGTACTGCCAATTGAAAATACCCCTTAAAGTTTTCAAAAATCATTTTTCTTTTCATACTGATTAAAAACAGATTATCTATTTAACAAAATAAGATACTTATAAGCAATTTTGATTAAGAATAAGCACTTAATTAAGCTGAAGTGACCTAGCAGTGTTAACTCAAAACTAACAGTTTTATCAAAATGAACTAGCAGTTCTGCAATAAATAAGTAAAGTAAGAAAAAGAGAGGCTTACAACACCCTTGCTCAAACTTGTAGAAAACAAGTTAGTGAGAGTCCATAAGCCCATCCAGAACTGGCTTATCATCCATACAATAAGCTGGGGTATATTTGAGAGTGATTGGTATGATTTTCTCTTGACTACTTAACTTTTTAAGTTAACTTAATTTAAGCAGCTTATAAACAAACTGTATTGAGAGCTTTTTGAACACAACACAATTAAGAAACTTAACTCTTGGAATTTAAATTGATTTAAAACTCAAATTGCATTAAAACTTGAAAGTTTTACAAAGCTGAAAGTAAAAGCTGAAAATGACTGAAAATTAAGCGCAAGTAAATACTAAGATTCACTAGTTAAACACTCAGAATCCACAAAGGCTTTACAAAAAACTCTATTTATAAGCCGAATTCTTCCTCTCTTGGACTTGCAGCTTGTGCTTCTTTTGTGAGATAAATCCTAAACCAAATCCCAGC
Source organism: Tanacetum coccineum (assembly GCA_026074375.1). NCBI lineage: Eukaryota > Viridiplantae > Streptophyta > Magnoliopsida > Asterales > Asteraceae > Tanacetum > Tanacetum coccineum. Next base: position 2,879 of record BQNB010184611.1, read on the forward strand.
CTTCAATTTCATTTGTGCTTCTTTGGAGTCAATCTCAGCCATTGAAGATACTTGGGAAAGGTGAGGGATTGCCAACATGACTTATATACAATTGGGGTGGGTTAGTAGGGTGGATGAAATGATTTTGGCTAGGGAGAGAAGTGGTTTTGCAGGGGAGAAGGTATGGGACGACATCCAAGTTGTACCTGGGTTTGTTGGGCGGGAAATGAGGCTTTTGGGGAAGTAGGCAGTATTGGTCCCCTAAATTATTAATAACTATAAATGTGACTCTGCCCGGTTTGGCCAGTCAAAATCGCCTCATCTTGTTTTAATTTATAATTACAACTTGGGTTGGTCAATTATAGTCCCTCAAGTTGTATTTTCTTCACTTGGATGACTCAAGACTTTGTCCTTTTCTTGAATATCCGTATCCTGCACAATACAAAAGCAAAACATACAAATACAATGTATTTTTGGTATGTTTTAGTCATTTAAGTCCATTTTTAATGGAACAAGGTATGTGTAATTAAGCACATACCACCGAACTTAAAGATATGGTGAAAGCTTTACTTCTCGATAAGAAATCTCAATCTCCCGCTCCCGTAAAAGCAGTAGAGGAAATTTGTGTTACTTGCGGTGGTGCTCATTCTTACCGAAATTGTCTCGCCACCGATGGCAACGTTTATCGTGATAATATTCAAGAGTATGTTTCCCAAGCCGCCGCAACTAATTTCAATCAAGGAAATACCAGTTACCGAGCCCCGATTGCTAATCAAAATTTTGACCTCCGGTTTTCCTCCGTCCAAACACCAAGAAATAATCATAAACGTTACACAAAAGACCGTGGACAGAAATTACAACCAAGGCCAGATTTATCGACCCCCGATTAATCAATCCCCGATTCCCCAAGCTCCGGCTCTACAAACAGAAGGTGTGTCAAAGGATGATTTTCAAAACTACGTCAAAGCTAATGATGCAGTGATGAGAAATATGCAAATCAAAGTCAAAAACATGGCAAAAGTCAAATGACAATTTAACGAACATACTTACCAATTTTGTTAATTTTGCAATACCGCTATCTACATCAGGTTCAGGGACACTCCCAGTAACTAACCATACTAACGCCGAAGTAAGATATAAATGTATTACCACCCGAAGCGTGTTATCTTATCACAGACCTATGATTCCTACTACAACTTAATCTTCTCCTCCTAAAATATGGAAATAAAAACCGAGGACAAAGGACACGGTACCTCCTACTAATAATGGAAGTACCAAAGACGTCCAACCTCCGGTTGTCTAAGTTCAACCTTATGTACCAAATTCTGAGCATGTTGTTGCTCCCGTTAGTGCTCCGATGCCTAACCCAAAATCATCGATTCCGTATCCTTCAAGACGTAATGATGAAAGGTTCCATGAAAAAGCTAACAACCAAATTAAGAAATTCTATGAAATCTTTAAAGATTTGAGTTTTGAAATTAGCCTCACAGATGCTTTGATTCTTATGCCAAAATTTGCCTTGACTCTTAAAGCTTTAATCGGAAACAAAGAAAAAATAAGTGAAATGGCTAGAACGCCTCTAAATGAGCATTGTTCGGTGGTTATCCTCAACAAGTTACCCAAAAAACTTGGAGACCCCAACAAATTTCTTATACCGTGTGATTTTCTTGGAATGGATAAGTGCTTAGCCTTGGCTGATCTCGGCGCTAGCATAAATCTCATGCCATTATTAGTGTGGAAAAACTTTTCTATTCCGGAGCTCACTCCTACTTGTATGACTCTTGAACTTGTGGACCGTTCGATTACCCAACCGATCGGTATCGTAGAAGATGTCTACCTAAAAGTAGGAAAGTTTAAATTCTCGGCCGACTTTGTAGTCGCAGACTTTAATGCCAATCCCCGAGTCCCCCTAATTCTCGAGAGATCCTTCTCAAAGACCGGAGGTGCTTTGATCAATGTTTACGAAGGAGAATTAACTCTCCATGTTGGAAAAGAAGCCGTAACATCAATCTTGACCAACACTCGAGATACTCCTCTAATTACGGATGAATATGAGACACGAACGAATCGACAATCATTGAAATGGGATTGTGAGGATATTCAAGAAGTTCTCGGTTTCTCTGATGTGATCGCAAGTGGCAATCCTACTCCTTACTATGACCCGATGACTCTACCTCTTCTTCGACTCTCACTCCCTCGAGGATGTGATTTTCTGTCTCGGAGGAAGTCGAATGCTTTCCCTCGCTCTTGAAATGATCCAACTTCGACCAGAAGGTTGATGACTCTTACTTTGACCCAGAGGGGATATACCTTCTTCTTGAAGCAATTCTCAATAATGACTCATTACCCCAGCCACTCAAGGTAACTATTTGCCTAAAAATTCAAAAGAACATACAGTTGTGAAGCAAAAACCGAATAAATCTCAATTGATGAACCTCCAGTTTCGAACTCAAGGACTTACCACCTCATCTCAAATAAGCATTTTTGGGAAGGTGACACAAGTTGCCCCCGTCATAAATTGATAAAAGACTCGGAGGTGGACGGAAAAAAGCCGCTCTCATAAAGGTTTTGAAGTCACACAAGCGAGCCATCGCTTGGAAACTCTCCGACATTTAGGGTATTAACCTGGAATTTTGTACTCACAAGATTCTTATGGAAAAGGACTACAAACCGGCAGTTCAACACCAAATACGGGTGAATCAAAAAATCTACGATGTCATCAAAATGGAGGTTGAAAAACTTCTTGATGCCAGATTAATTTACCCGATCTCGGATAGTCCTTGGGTAAGCCCCGTACATTGCATACCAAAAAGGGGTGGCTTTACCGTTGTTGAAAATGATGAAAATGAGTTAATTCTAACTCGATTGGTTACGGGTTGGCGTGTATGCATTGACTACCGAAAGTTAAATGAAGCCACCCGTAAAGACCACTTTCCACTACCGTTTATGGATCAAATGCTCAAGAGATTAGCGGGAAACGAGTACTATTGTTTTCTCGATGGTTTCTCGGGTTACTTTCAAATTCCCATCGACCCTTATGATCAAGAAAAAACAACATTCACGTGTCCTTACGGAATGTTCGCCTATCGTCGCATGCCTTTCGGCTTATGCAATGCATCGGGCACGTTCCAAAGGTGTATGATGGCTATCTTTTATGATATGATCGAAAAAACGATGGAAGTCTTCATGGACGACTTTTTGGTCTTTGGGAATTCTTTCAGAAATTGCATCTCTCGTGTGGACAAGATGCTCAAAAGGTGTGAAGACACCAATCTTTGTCTAAATTGGGAAAAGGGTTATTTTATGGTTAAGGAAGGCATTGTCCTTGGCGATAAAATTTCCAAAAATAGGATTGAGGTTGATAAAGCCAAAGTCAATGTGATTGTTAAGTTACCTCATCCCACCACCGTTAAGGGTGTTCGGAGTTTTATCGGTCATGCCGGTTTCTACCGACGGTTCATTAAGGATTTTTCCAAAATTTCCCGACCGATGACTCATCTTCTTGAGAAAAATACTTCGTTCGTCTTCTCCAATGAATGTATTCAAGCTTTTGAAATGTTAAAGAAAAAACTTACCGAAGCTCCAATCTTGATTGCCCCAGACTTGGACCTACCTTTTGAGCTTATGTGCGATGCAAGCGACTTTGCCATAGGTGCAGTCTTGGGGCAACGTCATGAAAAACACTGTAGGCCTATACACTATGCTAGTAAAACAATGAATGAGGTGGAATCGCATTACACCACGACGGAGAAAGAAATGTTAGCCGTGGTGTATGCCTTTGAAAAATTCCGGTCTTACCTCGTCTTGAACAAACGCATAGTGTATACGGATCACTCCGCCCTTAAATATCTCTTTGCTAAAAAATATTCCAAGGCGAGATTGCTCCAGTGTGTTCTCCTCCTTCAAGAGTTCAAATTCAAAGTAATTGACACAAAAGTAGCTGAGAATCTCGCGACCGGTCATCTTTCTCGATTAGAAAATCCTTATGAAAATGTGCTCGACCCAAAGGAGATAAATGAAAAGTTTCCTCTCGAGACACTTAATATGGTGACTTTTCATGGTGACTCAAGTACCCCGTGGTTTGCCGATTTTGCAAATTACCACGCGAGGAATTTCATTGTTAAAGGGATGTCGTCCCAACAAAAGAACCAGTTTTTCAAGGATGTTCAACACTACTTTCGGGACGACCCCTATTTGTTCAAAATATGTGCGGATCAAGTGATCCGGCGGTGTGTTACGGGCCAAGAAGCTATTGATATCCTCAAAGCTTGCCATAGTGGACCCACCGGGGGACATTACGGTGCCAACTACACCGCCAAAAAGGTTTTTGACTCAGGATTTTATTGGCCCACAATTTACCGAGATGCCCATGACTTGGTCACCCGATGTGACACTTGTCAGCGTCAAGGAAAAATTTCGCAACGTGATGAAATGCCTCAAAATTCCATCCAAGTTTGCGAAATCTTTGACGTGTGGGGCATCGATTTCATGGGGCCGTTCCCGTCTTCACGAGGGAACAAATACATACTCGTGGCCGTCGACTACTTGTCAAAATGGGTTGAAGCGAAAGCGCTCCCCACCAATGACGCCCGAGTTGTTTGCAAATTTCTTAAATCTCTCTTCGCCCGATTCGGTGCCCCTCGTGCTATCATAAGTGATCGCGGAACCCATTTTTACAATGACCAGTTTGCAAAGGTCATGCTTAAATACGGAGTTACTCACCGTCTCTCCACCGCGTATCACCCACAAACAAGTGGGCAAGTTGAGGTATCCAATCGTGGCTTGAAACGAATTCTTGAAAGGACCGTAGGCGAGAATCGTGCCTCTTGGTCGGATAAATTAGATGACGCACTTTGGGCCTTCCGTACTGCTTACAAAACACCCATCGGGTACCCCATACATGCTCGTGTACGAAAAGGCATGTCATCTACCGATCGAGCTCGAGCACAAAGCCTACTGGGCCTTGAAGCATGTAAACTTTGACCTTTCGACCGCGGGTGATCACCGTAAAGTTCAACTCAATGAACTAAATGAACTTTGTGATCATGCCTATCAGAACTCTTTAATCTATAAAGAGAAATCAAAGAGGATCCATGACTCAAAGATCAAAAACCGTGTTTTCAACATCGATGATCAAGTCCTCCTCTTTAACTCTCGATTGAAGATGTTCTCAGGCAAGTTAAAATCCCGTTGGTCCGGACCGTTCACCATTGCCCATGTCTTTCCATATGGCACCGTTGAGTTATCTCAAAACTCTAGGCCAAACTTCAAGGTGAACGGTCATAGAATTAAGCACTACTTTGGAGGGGACGTACCACAATTGGTTGTCCGATATCCAAACCTTCCCTAAGGACAAATGAATACGGGGATTGGGTCAAGCTTAGTGACCCTAAACAAGCGCTTCGTGGAAGGCACCTCATGCTTATCCGTAGTTATGATATGTAGTAATGAATAAGTGTTTTTGTTCTGAGGAGGCTTGCCTCTTTCCTTTTCCGTGTTTTGTGTTTCGTGTTGTATGTCTAGGATGTCCCGGATTTTTGAAGCCTCTCGTGCTCACGGTTTTTGTCCTTCGATCACAAGAGCTTCACATCCTCAGCTTCATTTGGGAATCCGATATCCAAATCTTATTGACTAACATTTATCTTTAAGCATACCTAATAAACGGCTTAGGATTTACATAGAGACCCTTCGTAAAACATTGAGGAAAATATTTCATTCTAGTATGGGGGGATCTTCGATTTGATTATGTCTGCAGCTGTTGTTTTCGCATAATCCCGTTTTTACCACTAAAATTTCAAAAAATTTTAAAAAATTCAAAAATAAAATACGTGTTTTGTCACAATTCTGAATTTCTTGCTGGGTAGAATAAGAATAAAATTTTGACTCGATCGAGCGTGTTGAGCTCTAGCTTGTTCCTTAACGTTTAGGCTAAGCGTTCACGAATATTCGCGAAGAACGAAAAATGATAGTGTTAATTATGAGTGGGATGTTAAACAAGGATTATTTGGAAATCTTAAGAGCTCATAACTTCCCATAAGCCTGTAACTGATTAATATACGTGCTACTTTTGGAGATTAAACTTGAATCAATAATTTTTATGTAGTATATAGCAAAAACTTTAGCCTTAGTTCAAATTTATACTTAAATTTTTCAAAAAGAAGTCTTCCCTAAAAAAAATTGATGATGAAAAATAAAAAAATATAATAAATATAAATTGTGAGACTGATAAAAGTTTGCTGCATCTTGCCGGCTCACAACCGATGTTGTAGCCTTCTAAAAAGTCGAGGGTTACAATTGCATAAATGTTAAGTGTGAATTAATAAATAGATCTCTTTTTGTTAAATTTAAATATGCTTTTGAACTTTGACTATTCTATTTTATGAGCTATGTGTATACGGGAAACCTAAGAAATTTTGAAACCTAAGGTCCGTGAGTCCCGATACTAGTCTATGTGGGGTGTCAAAAGACTGGTCACTTAAAATACCCGCCCAAAAAATAAAAGGGTTGGGATGTGTCGAGACGAAAGTCGCTACATGGGATGATTCGCCTTTCAAATATATTTTGGGTGGAACGTGAAACATAGAATTTTGGAAAAACGTTGATCCATGGTTGAAATTCAAAATAGCACATACACCTAAGATATAATAATTTGTCGGTGTGAAAGTTCACAAGTTGCAAATATGGTTGTGTTAGCATTTAACTCATAATTAGCGGTGATTTCTGTTTTAGCTTGGAAGGCCATAAACCCATGATTTATGCTTAGAGGCTTTGGATAACAAGCAAATTGGGGAGGACTTCGTCATTTCTTCAACAGAAATAGTGTATAAATTAAAACCACATGAACCTTTAAGTAATTCAGCACCATCCGTATCACGAACATAACAAGAATGCTTTCTGAAGGCAACTTCCAAATCCGAATCACAAAATTGACCGACAGAAAACAAATTATGCCCTAGTCCTTCCACGTAATATACCCTGGAGATTACACTATCACCAACGACATAATCTCCATAACTTATAATAGCACCAAAGTGGTCTATCCCAAATCTAACTATCCCGATAACTTTTTCACGAAATTCATGAGCCTTGAGCGATCCCGTCATATGTTTTGAGCAGCCTGAGTCCAAATACCAAAGGACGATCTGTACGACCTGCATTTGAAAATAGACGAAGATGGAGGGTTTAGAAAGTTGGATCCCCAATGTTGGTTGGGTTCCATTGAGTTAGCACAAGCAATGGCGAACATTCCGATAGGTTTAGTGAGCCTAGTTAAAGGGCACTGATCACCTAGGGTGAATGTTTTCCTTGGATTCTCCAATGATATCAACATTGTTTATGGGTTTTTGCCAGTTGATTTCCAATTTGTTTGTAATGTTAGGATTCCTCACTTGTTTACTTGCTTCAGGTTTCCAAACTTGCTTAACATTAACGCACAACATTTATAAATTGGGGATGCATTCATAGATTAATAACTAAGTAAAAACCACAAACATATAATGATTAGCACGTAATAAACAATTTGTTCATGTTTGGCACACAGAATGAGAATTCGGAATTAATTACAGTACGTTAGAGCTAATTCTAGAATCACATGATTCGTTGGTTTTAGATAGATCTAATTGTCTAGGGTGGTCTTCTACTTTTCTTCAGCTGTCACTTTTATCTGGCGGGATCCTATGTTTCTTGAGTTAATGCTCCTAGGCTGAGATCCGTAGCATCAGTGGCAAATGTTTACTCCTGTAGAAGGTGGTACATGGACATTAGACTTCTGAGTGTGCAATTGCTATCATGTTGTGTGTTGTAGTACTACTTATGTTGCCAATTTGGTACCTTAAATGGAACTTGCTTTTCCTAGGGGTGTGTGCATGCTTCTTATCTTGTTGATTGAAGACCTTTGGACAGGTGCCAAACAACATTAATATAAATAGTTCCTAAGAATGCTTAGTGTGTAACGGCAAGCAGATGCCAAGTGATTATCTAGCAGGTCTCTTTAACTTTGGTTCTTCCATATGTTGTGAGTGGTATCTACATTCCTTAAGATGCCTGAAAAATGTAGATGAACTTCCTTATTGTTCTATTAGATGGGGATTAGGTTCAACATCTATACAATTACTTTTCTGGTTGCAAGTACATTTGGTTGAAACGTGATTTGTAGGAAACATGGAGACCGTATTTTGTAGTTGGGCATTTAGACTCTCATTTTCATTTTTAAGGGCAGTTATCTGTTCTGTATGCTTAGCACGTGTAATCTTGATCGAATCATACAATTCCTTGTAGTGCTGCTTAATCTTTGCATTTTCTGCCCTAAAAAGCTCATTTTGTTCTTAAAGACCATTAATCTTTTCAGTTAATTATGAGATATAAAAGTCTCGGGCCCTAAAATCAAGTGTTCGGTCTAGTTCACTACGGGTCTCCTTAAGTTGAGATATTTACATTTTCAGCTTTTGGATGACATTGTCTTTTCCTTGAAGTGAAGTTTTCATTTGACCTATCACAAAAACGGAGTTAAAATCAGGAGTATCATTAACGGATGAAGACGGTTTATTCTGAAAACTATCTTTAAGGTTTTGATACTTTACTTGTAAGTTCAGGTGATTTACCTCAAGATTGGAAAACCGGTTTAAAAGTTCGTTGTAATTATCCTTATGGGCTTTAACGGGCTTTAACAACATTATGAGCCTTTTGCATTTTAGTAAATCTAGATGCATTAAGCTCAGAACTCGATGCAACATAAAACACTTCTTTAAGCAAGCAATCAGTAATTATATTATCATGTTCGAGAAGAAGGTTTTTCCGTTCAATCGCATCATGTTTCCTATCAACAATACTTTGGTCTATCACTCATTTCTTTCACTTCTTTTGTTAGAGCTTTTTGAATGCCCTCAAAATGTTCTTGAAGAGTTTTGAAAAATGGAATAACCTCCGTGAGATAACATGTCTTGGTTTGTTCAAAATCCCTTTCCCCTTCAGTGATCCCAGTAGGTGTTATTCTCTTTTTACAAGTTTTCTAAAAATTAAAAAAAAGTTGTCTAAGTGTAAAAATGTAAATTTTCACTTGACTTTTGGTTGGAAGCACTCTGGGGACAAGCGTTGCAGGTGTATTTAGAGGATACACAATCAACGCTTTAATTGGTCTGGTGTTCTGCTCTTTGAGAGCTTCAGCTTTCATCTTAACACTATCTTGAGACCAAAATATTTGTTCCGGGGTCAGTTGTTTCTGTGGTATGAAGGTCGCTAAAAAATTCTCTTTCGAGTAATTGGGCAGTGTGATATTGACCTTATTATCTACACATTCATTAGCTTTCATTTTTTCATGCATTTTCTTCCTAGAAATTTCAGTAAGTTCTAGGGTCTCCTCGACCACTATACAGGGCAGGCTGAACTTGCCTTGCACGATGTAGACATAGGGGGTTCTTGTAGCCAATAGCTACCTTAT
>BQNB010184612.1:0-12293 GCA_026074375.1 Tanacetum coccineum
CTGGTCGGTTCGCTCCCGATGTTGCAGCCTTCAAAAAGGTCGAGGATCCTCTGGTCGAAATAAGACTCCTGGACCATGGTCGGCTCGCATACCGATGTGGCAGTTGTTTAAAAGACGAGGGGGGTTAATAATGTTGTAATAATAATAATAATAATAATAATAATAATAATAAAGCCAATTTTCGACTCTGAAGTTATCTAAATAAAGCCTTCGTCTCTGGACTCGTAGTTGAGTTGTTTCGGATGAAATAAAAAGGATAACCCCTAAATCATGCGAAATTAGAACCTTAATGTGGACCTTATTCTTACCATATCATCTCTTAGGAAAGGATTTCAAACTAATTATGGTCTAAACCGGGTTTACTTTATATGAATAAGAATTTAATTTATTTGTCACCAATAATAAAAATAAAATCTTTAGAGAATTTAGGAATAAGGGAGCGGAAAGTAGCTAAGCTTACACAATTAGCATTTATGAGTAGTGTTAGTATCTTAACTTGTATTTAACAATGATTTTGTTTTTAAGCTTGGTTTGAGGCGGGTGAAAAATCAAGAACGATAAATTTATCCTTTTAGTGTTTCTTGTTCCGTGATCCTTAAAGTTATGATATGAATGAATAATAATAATAAATGCATAAAAATGGTAAAACGGGAGGCTTTTCAAAACTAGTGATTTCTTAATCCCCTTAGATGAACACTTAGCCACTTTTCGAGGTAATTAATCTAAGGAGGTTGAAATTTTTGGTTTTCTAAGTATGTATATGATATTGTGTGAGGACACGACAATAGCTTAGTATGGGGATTTTTGATATGTGTTTAATCACATATCATTTTTCCTTATTAAAACAAGCTTAAATGATCAAATAATATATGAAAAATACATTGTATATGTTTGTATCGTGAATTGTGTCTTGCATGTACGGATATATCACAAAAGGACAAAAACAAGGCCAAAACGGACAAAACTGAGCACGGGATTGGAAGAGTATGAGGAAATCAAAAGCCGAAGGCGTATACATCCTTAATGGGTCAATCCGTACCCATTTTATTGGGCTGGGTCAGCCCATTAACATTGTATCTATACTAAACTAAGCCCTAGCCTTAAATATAACAAAAATCAAAATCCTTATCCAATCCAAATCCAAACCGGCCCATGTCATAAGCCCAAGTCCAACCCGGGTCAAAGTAAAAGGATTAAAGCGGGTCAAAATTACAGTACCCTCATCCCTTTCCCTCCCACCTTATTTACACAGAAACGATACACCAGGGTAAAACACTTTTCACCCCATACACACGTACGTTTCTAGAAGCTAAACCCCCCTGACACGTTTGACACTCACCAAGGCCACACTGGCAATCCTACACTCTCCTATTGGTGGAAAAGACGTGGAGTGATCCAAGGGCTCTAAATGAAGGATTAAAGAGTTGTTATGAATGCAGGGCTTGGATTGAAGATTGAGAGATGCTCCTTAGCCTAGAAGCTTCCTTTTCTTGCTATAAATAGAGAAGGAATCACTCACAAAGGGAATTATCTAGAGTAGGAGTAGTGTAGTTTAGTTTAAGAGTAGTATAATTCAGCTTATTTTATGCATATTGTTCATTCAAGCTTTGTACTCTTCTTTTTATGAATTAATAAAATTCATTTTTACTTTACATTGTCCTGTTCCAATTTTTTTTACTTATTTACTCAAAAATCATTTAAGGTGTTCTAATAGATTTTATAAGCTGATTTTATCTCAAATTAAGTGTTAACTTAAACAAATAAGCTTCTCAAGCTTATCTGTACAAGTTGTTTAAATTTTACTTCAAATTGGTTAAGCATTATGGTTTTGAGCTTTTTGGATGATAAGCCATAAAGGGATGGGCTTATGGTGTTCTAACTAGCTTGTTTACAACAAGTTAGAGCTTGTAGATAAGCTCCTTTGAGCAATTTAGATCCCTGTTAAGCTGGGATCAAGGTACACACTCTTTTACTTTTGTTTTAGCTTAATATTTGTTCCTGCTCAATTTCAGCTTGTTATTTGCTTATTATTGCTCATTTGTGCTTAATTTGTCTTATTATAGCTTAATGTATTTAAATCATAGCTTAGAAGAAGTTGGATTTGAGTTTTTAAAAGTTTTTAGTTAAAACTGCTTATATAGAAGTTAATGCTGCTCATCTACTTAGCTTAGTATTCAGAGCTTATTCTCATAAGGATTTAGCTTAATTGTCTTTAATTGGCTTAGCACTTAATCTGTTTTGTCATTTTAAAGCTTAATAATGCATGTTTTAGCTTAAATAGGGTTTATAAGTTTTAAAGGAGTGTTTGGGATAAGCAAAAATATCATGTCAAAATTGGTATTAAGGCTGTTTTAGGATCAAATTAGTTTTAATTTAGCTCTTATTAAGTCTTAAGGTTAGTTTTAATAAGTTTAAAATAAGTTTAGTCTAGTTTAGTAGTTGTTTTAGTAAAATTTTAAAATTGCTAGTTATAAGTTGTCTTAAACTGCCTAATTGTGTAATTCTTCTTTAAGAATGGTTTATGTGGGTTCTAAAGCATCATAATCATCTGTTTTGAGTCATTAGTTGATTGGGAAAGAAGTTTAAACACTTTTGTTCAAAAACAGTTAATAATTTAAAGAATGTTGGCTTATTCTTTAGGGTCTGTGTTTGCAGATCAATTAAGGACAATTCCTAGCTTAAGTTACGATAATTCTAGTTGAATCTAGATTATTGAAGTTTAATCTCAATCTGTTTTGAAGTTTTAGTTTGTCAAAAGTAAGTTTTGAGTCTTAATTTTAGTTTCAAGTTGTCAAGTAAAAGCCAAAAGTATAAGAGTGTAAACTGTCAATTTCATTTGTCTTCTCTAGCTTATTTTCTAAATCAATTTTCGTAATTCCAGCTTATTTGTGTTTTTTAAGTGTCTTTCTTAATCTGTTTTTAGCTTATTTGATTTGTTTTAACTTTTTGAGTCTCATTTTTAAGCTGCAATATAAGTCATTTTACCTCTAAAAGTCTAAAATTAAGTAGTGTAAGCTGTCACCTTCATACTTAATTTCTAGCTTATTTCCTTAGCTAGTTTGTTGATTTCTAGCTTATTTGCCTTATTTGAGTATCAATCTTTATCTGTTTTCTCTTGTCCGCTTATTCTTAGTGCTTATTTGTTAAATTTCTTAGCTTAAAATTAGGTAAAGGTCTTTTTAAACCCTTTTTCTTAGTCCTCTGTCTTATTGCTTTTTGTATGCTTTTTAGCTTATTTGATGTGCTCATTTCTAGTCTTTATAGCTTATTGATTCTAGTTCAAGGTCTGTTTTAGCTTATGAGTGTCTTAGTGCTTATTGAGTCTTAAAAAGCCCATCAGTTTTAGCTAAATAATCATTAGTCTTAATTTTCAAAACTGTCATCTTTAGAATAGCTTTTTCTCTTGCTTATTTATAAGTTTCAGAAAAAGTGTCTTCATTAAAAGTGCTTATTTTTTTCTTAGTCTTTAGCTGTTTTCAAAAAGAAAAGTAAAAAAAATGTTTTTTTCAAAATGGTAGGTCACTAGACTCGAACCTGTGACCTCCCCTTTAGCACTCCAACACCTCAACCAACTGCCCTGGGGTCTTTTTCATTTACCATATTGTTCCATTTATTCCTTAAGTGTAGTTTAGGTTTAAGCTTATTTTGCTTATTTAATTTTTCCCAGCTTATTGGTTACTGCTTATTGATCCGTTTTTCTTGGTAAATCTGGATTCAATCTTGTATTTTTATTAATTTTCTTAGATTTTTAGGAATAAGCTTAGTATTTTTAATTTAATTTTTAGTATTATTAAGTTTAAAAAATAGTTTTAATTAGTTTAAAAGTTCAAAAAAATTTTTGTGTTTTAAAAAAATAGTTTAATGCATTTTAGTTTAGAAATTTGCATTTTGAGTTTTTAGAGTTTTAATTTGTCAATTTTAGTTAATTAGTTAGTTTATTTTAGTTATTAATAAGTTTTTAATTGCTTTAAATGTCGTTTGATTTTTAAGTTGCCTTAATTCTTAGATTAGCGTGCCTTTATGTGCTTTCCCTTTGCGTTTTTAGATTTAGAAACCAAAACCAAAACTTAAATGATAATCAAGCTCGATTCGCGACATGAACGTGAATTTCCATTCACCTCTCACCGAGGAGAACGATACCCGTGTTGATTACTTATTATTCTTTCCTAAGAATAATTTGTATGATACTTTCCTTACGTATATGTATATGTATTATTATATATTTATTATTATTAAGAGGGATTTTTGAACGAACATCAAAATGGCGCTGCTGCCAGGGAGAGGTGTAGCGATTTTTACGGGATTATTCGTGTTTGAGCCTTGAAGATCCTTTCCCCGTGAAAGTTTTCATTTTATTTTATATAAAAATACAAAAATATTTTATACTTCTATTCTTATTTTATTTTATTTTAATATTATAAATAACCGTTTGTTAATTGTCGTTTCGGCTCATCTTTAGTTAACAAACTATAAGCGAGGTATAAGGAGGGTCGATCCTACGAACTTTGACCCGAAAGGAGAAGGTTTTTAAAACGCTTCGCGCTTACCCGCTCCTCCGCTTCTTTGTGCGTTTTCTAAAGAGCTACCTTGCACTTTTGAATTTCGGTTACCAAAAATATTTTTTTTTCTTATTTTTATTATTTCTTATGAAAAATCTATAAATATTCTTCTTTATCCCCTTATTCGTTTAATTCTTATTCTCTTAACCTTCTTATCCGATAATTCTTCCAAATGTCTTGGTTTTCAAGATGCTCGTGGTGTGGAGGTCCGTTTAACGGTGGAAATTGTCGGTGTTGTACCAATGTGAGTTTCAGAGATGAGTTTGTCCGTAACCCCGATCCCATTTCAAATGATGAAACACTCGATTTTTCCTACCCACCTCCACAACCCCAAACATCTTCGCTCGACCAATTTCATTGTAAAGATCCGTTAGAAGAAGGTGAACATTGTCAACGATGTACTTGCAAGTGGTGTGGATATAAACTTAGAGAAGGATTTTGTTTGTTTTGCGCTTTAAGAGATGAAAATTCATTCATTGATGTTCCTAATCCAAACTCTTTCAATGATATTCCAAACATTTTCACCCACCCTCCACAATCCCAGTACGAGACATACTCGTGTGAGTTATGTGGAAATGATTCTCACCATGGTTATGATTGTCCAGCACGGTTTCCACTTGTCTATGAGCAGGAACCGAGCTACAATCAAAACTTTGGTGATAATTATTATCCACAAAATTCACCGAGTTGTCCACAACAATACTTTTGCTGTGAAAACTGTGGGGGTTCTCATGAAAGTTTTCAATGTCAACCGATGAATCAAAACTATTTTGAGCCAAACTATTCCGGTTTTGACCAACCCCCGCAATATTCCATCAATCATCAGCCTCCGAGTATTCAAGAGAACCTTAATCAGCAAAAGATGTATGAACTTCTGCAAATGATGCAATCATTTTGTGAAAAGTTACTTCAACAAAAGCAGGCGGCTAGTATCGATCAATCACCTCTTTAAGAAATGAGTATCCAAGATATGGAGGATATAAAGCAACATTATTTAGATGAAATGTTAAGTTTAAGTAATGACTTACAGATTAAATATTATCGTAATGAGAAAATAAATATTCATTTTAGAAGGGAATGTGAAAGTATGATTGATGAGCTTAAAGGTAAATTCAATGGAATGAGTATTGAGATTAAACAAAAAGAAAAAGCTTCAGCATCTAGAGCAGGTGGCTAATCTTAGTACTTATCCTTCACAACGTTTCAAATCTTTTTGCTATTATGACGATGATGACTATGATTACCAGAAGAGTATTGTTCCTTTGAATGTAATTGATTCTCAAATACCTTCGTCTAATGCAATCACACTCGTCTTACCGACCATAGAGCCCGAGGACTCTCTAAGTATGGGGGACGAGCATCTTAGCACTATTCCTAAAAAAGAGTCGGACAAAGTAATAAAGTCTAGTGTTGAGAACCTTATCCCAATCCTAAGTGAGTCCAATGATTTAACCGATTACAAAAGTGAGTGTGATATGCCCGTTTGTGAGAATGACGATTTAGATGATATCGTTTCTATTCCACCAGGAAAAGAAATTGATAATCTTTGCTTAATCGTGCTAATTTGATAATTTTTCTTATCGAGGAGTTTGCCGATGAACTCGCTCCTATCGATCCAATTCCACTGGGAATTGTTGAAGCCGATTTAGATCCGGAAGAAGATATTCGTCTAATTCAAAAATTGTTGAATGATGATTTATCTCCTCACTCTCCGGAAGAACTTAATTCTGAGATTCCTGATGCTATTATCGAATCTGTCTCCCCATCTTCTATCCCCGTCAAGGATAGTGACTCTCTTATGGAGGAGATCGATATATTTCTTGCTCTGGATGACTCGATACCACCAGGTATTGAGAATGACGACTATGACTCAGAGGGGGATGTTCTTTTTCTCAAAGAATTACTTAACGATGATTCTATTTCCATTCCTGAGTATGAATCATTTCATGTTGATTTGTACAATGTTCCATCATCTCCTCGTCCTCCTGAAAAACCTCCAGATGATGATGTTTACTTTGATATTGAGCCCGATACGAGAGTTTTGACTACAAAAGTGGTGGATGATATATTTGATAATTCGATAAGAGAACTTTATGTTCATGTGCCTAATATTTTACCCACCCTTCCCACCCTTTATCCAGTGTTTAACACTTTGCTTCTATTTTTATCCGAAAATGAGGACAAAGTTTTCACTCCTGGAATTCTCATTTCAAAAGAGGAGAAATCTCCTCATCTTCTATCTCATCGGGGCTTTAAAGTTTTTCAGCTTATTAATGATTCTGAAAGCCCCATGATGATTTATGGAGGGGACATTTCTATCTTAGATGTTCCTTATCTCCATTTCTATCCTCCTTGACTAAATCAAGTATGGGGGAACGGGTCAGGCTCAAGACTCGGTTAACAAAAATAAGCGCTTCGTGGGTGACAACCCATGCTTATCCCTAGTAGTAGTATATTAGTATAATATTTATTAATAAGTGTGATGTAAGGAGGCTCGCCTCTTCCTTTCTTGTGTTTCGTGTTTTGTTTTTTATGTCCAGGATTGCCCGGATTATAAAGACTCTCGTGCTCATGGTTTTGTCCATCGTTCACTCGATCTTCAATCCTTCACATGCTTTTATATGGGAATCCGATATCTTAGATCTTATTGATTAGCGTTTATCTATTAGCATAATTAATAAACGGCTTTAGATTTGCGTAGAAACCCTTTAATATTTAGATTATGCCTTGAAATTAGTATGAGGGTGACAGTCTCACATTAAGGACAATGTGTATTTCTAGTGTGGGGGGATCTTTCGATTTGATCTTACTTGCATTTGCCTTGTCTTCACGTATTCCCGTTTTGCCACCAAAAATATGTGATTTTATGCCAAAATTAAAAAAATTTCAAAAATAGAATAAGTGTTTTGACACATAGTTTTGTCTTTTTGAGCTTTTTGAGAATAAATTTTGACTTGATCGAGCACGTCGCCCTCTAGCTTGCCCCTTAACTTATAAATTTAAGCTTTTGCTAGTCTTTTATACAAGAAGCTTTAAAACGCGAATTCTTGCTTGAAAAAGCCAAGAGTTTGCAAGTTTCCATAATAGACTTTAAATAAGCAAAGCTTGTTTTTATTAGACTAAGCATTCGCGGATCTTTTTATTAAAGATTTTAAATTTGCGAAGAACGAAAAATGATAGAGTTTTATATAAGTTAGATGCTAAACATGGAGTAGTTGGAACTCTTTAGAGCTCATAGAAGTTAATTGTGGCTTTTTACTCCCACTAGCTTAATAAATGTTATATAATTGTTGAATAAATAAAGTTACTTTAGGTTTTTGCTATTCTTAGTTCAAATCCCTTCGTAGAGATTCCTTCTGGTGAAAGTAAGGTACACATCGAGGTTTTGTCAGTGTTATGAGGAAATAGGCTACCGATTCTTGACGGCTCGCTACCATTGTCTAGGTAGTTAAAAGACCGCGGGACTTGAAATTTGGCTATAATGAATAAACTGAAGCCGAAATAAGACTTCTGGATCATGGTCGGCTCGCATACCACTGTGATAGTCGTTTAAAGGGTGAAGGTAACAATAAGAATAAAAACTATAGGCTGATAAAGGTTTACTGTCTCTGGTCGGTTCGCTGCCGATGTGGCAGTCTTCAAAATAAGGCACATAGTAATAATATTCTGAGACTGATAAAATTTTGCTGCATCTGGCCGGTTCGCTGTCGGTGTTGTAGCCTTTAAAAAGGTCGAGGAAATCACCGAGGTCGAAATAAGACTCCTGGACCATGGTCGGCTCGCATACCGATGTGGCAGTTGTTTAAAGGACCGAGGTTTAATAATGTTGCAATAATAATAATAATAAAAGCCAAATTTCGACTTCGGGGTTATCTAAATAAAGCCTCTGTCTCCGAACTCGTAGTTGAGTTGTTTCGGATGAAATAAAAAGGATACCCCTAAATTATGCAAAATTAGAACCTTAATGTGGACCTTATTCTCATCATATCGTCTCTTTAGGAAAGGATTTCAAACTAATTGTGATCTAAACCGGGTTTACTTTATATGAATAAGAATTAAATTTATTTGTCACCAATAATAAATAAAATCCTTAGAGGATTTAGGAATAAGAGAGCGAAAAGTTAAGTTTTTACTTACACAATTAGCATTTATGAGTAGTGTTCGCATCTTAACTTGTATTTAACAATGATTTCGTTTTTAAGCTTCGTTTGGGGAGGGTGAAAAATCAGGGACGATGAATTTATCCTTTGGACATCTATAGATTATTCTATAGGTGCTTCTTGTTCTATGACCCTAAAAGTTATGAAAATAACGGAAGTCCAAACATTTTAATTAGATTGCTTAAAAGAAAAACATAAAAAGTATAAAAGGAAAATAAGGAAAAATACAAAAATAAATAGAGAAATAAAAGTGTACAAATAAATGGTGAAACGGGGCGTTTCATAATTATTGATTTCTTAATCCCCTTAGATGAGCACTTAGCTACTTTTCGAGGTGATTAGTTTAGGGGGATTGGAATTTTTGGTTTTAAGCGTGTATTTATAACATTGCGTGAGGACACGACAATAGCTTAGTATGGGGGATTTTGGTATGTGCTTAAATACACATACCTTTTACCTAATAAAACAAGCTAAAAAGACCAATAATGACCAAAAATACATAAAAAATGCATTGTATATTTGTATTTCGTGAATTGTGTCTTGCAGGTACGGATATATCACAAAAAGGACAAAAACAAAGGCAAAGCAGACAAAACTGAGCACGGGAATGGAAAGAGCGCGAAAAACCGAAGCCGAAGGCATATTCATTTTTAATGGGCCAACCCGTACCTATTTAATGGGCCCGGTCAGCCCATTAATATTTGAAGTATACAAAACCTTAGCCTTAAATATAACAAATCCAATCCATAAATCCCAAATCCTGTTAAAAACCCAAAACAAAAGCCCAAACCCAACCCTGAGTATAAGTCAACATCTTATAAACTGTTTGGTCAATATTACTGTGCTTCCCTTTCATTTCCCCCCTTTTTCACTGTTACATAAAAGTGTACGGGGTAAATTCCACTCCACGCATTCCCTTTGCTTCTAGAAGAACACGCAGAATGCGTGTGTGTGTCACTCCAAGCTACGCTGGCGATCCCAAAGGCATTCATTGGTGGATGAGACGTCATATCAAATCAAGGGCTCATATGGATTAGAGATTAAGGCGGTTTGGAATGGAAGGCTAAGATCAAAAGCTTATGAGCTCCTCACACAAGAAGCACACCTTGCACCTTGGTTATTCTATAAATAGGTCTTGAATTCTTCATTTGTAATGATTAGTTTAGGAATAGTGTAGATTTACTGCTTATTTTAAAGCTTATTTTACTTTTATTTTCCTTTCAAATGCATTGTAACCTTTTTAATGAAATTTCAGTTTTAAAGTCCAATTTTAATCTGTTTTACTCTTATGCAATTCAATTTTTGTATGTTTTCAAGTCATTTAAATAAGTTGATTAAGCTCTTATATACCTATGTTTCTTAGATAAGCTTTCTTAAAAGCTTATCTAAGCTTTTCTGTTTTATTAATCACTCTTAAATAATACCTCAGATTATTGGAAGATAAGCCAAATTTGGACGGGCTTATGGACATCACCAGCTTGTTTATAACAAGTTGAGCTTGTTGACTAGCTCCTAATAGATTAATCATCCTTGTTTTGTTTAAAGGATCAAGTAAGCTTTCAGTTTCATTTATAGCTTATTACTGTTTTTGCTTATTACACTGCTTATATCTGCTTAATATGTGCTTATTTTTGCTTATTCATGCTTATTCAGTCTAATTAATGCTTATTAATAATGGTTTGATGCTTATAAGTCACTTAGAATTAGTTTTCATATAAACTGCCATTCATAGTTGTAATTTGCTTTTTGCTTGAGCTTATTGTTTAAGTGCTTAATTCTATGATGTTAATATTTATTTGTCTTTTATAATCCTGAGTATCAATCTGCTTTGCATTTTTAATGATTCTCAAAATCTGTTTTAAGCTTAAATTTGGAAAACAATTTTTAAAAGGGTGTTTGGGATAAGCATCACTAACCTTAGTTAGTGCTGCTTGACCACTCATTGGTCTTTAAGCTAACTTTATTAAGCTTAAAATTGATGTTATAATATGTTTTAAAAAGTTTTTTATAGTTAACTAATCAGTTTTAAGGTATTAGCTATCTTATTTTAGAATTTGTGTTCTACTAGCTTATTAGATTAGCTTATATCTAGGTTTATTTAGGGTTGCTTATTGGAGTTGGTTTTATGCTTGTTCAGGACTTAAAATGCATTAGAGATAGGTTGTTTTAAGTTTTCTTTGTCATTTGATGTTATGGTGCCAATCTGTCATAGTTTTAAATCTCTGCTTCAAAGTTTAAAGTCATGTTTTCAAAAGCAATTCTAGGGTAGTGTTAAAGTGTTTTAGGTTATGATTTTCATTGCTCAAGCTCATTGGGTGGTAAGCTTAATCTGTTTGAGCTTTTTACGATCTTACAACAGCTTTTGGTTAGCTTAATATAGGGCTGCAATAAGCCATTTTTCCTTAAAAACCAAAATTAGTAGTTTAAGCCCCTTTCGCATTTACAGTTTCTAGCTTAATCCTTTAGGTAATTTAGCTTAATTTGGATCATTAGTGCTTATTGGAAGATTGATTTTATCTGTTTAAGCTTTTTATGTCTTAGTTTAGCTTTTTGAACATATTTAGATCTTCTAAAAATCAAAACAGTTTACTTAAGTTATTTTCAATACTTTTTAGCTTTTTGTCATCTTTTAATGGGCTTATTTCCAACTTAATTGTTAATTTTAGAAAAAAAAATGTTTTTATTAAAGTTGTTTAGTTAGCTTATTGTAAGCTTTTTCAAAAATAAAATTTGCAAAATAAAAATATTAGGCCGTATAGGGAAGTCTCAGGCTCGAACTTGGGACCTCAACATTAACAGTCCAACACTTTAACACACACTCCCACTACCAACTCGCCCTTGGGACTTATCTGTTTTATGTTGCAACCTTTATTCATTTAAGCTTAGTTTTCAGTTTTATGCTTATCAGCTTATTTAGCTTATTAGCAGCTTATTACAAGTGCTTATCCGATTTTTCTTTTTACCATTATCTCAGTAATAGTCTTAAGTAATTTTAGTAATTTTTCCAGAATTCTTAGTATTAGTTTAATATTTTTAATTATTTTTCTAGATTAAAATAGCTTTTAATTGTTTAAAAATAAAATAAAAATCAAAAAAATATAATTTCTTTTCTGAAAATTATTTTAAGTCATTTAGGATTTATAAATTAGAAATTTGAGTTTTTAGGGTTTAAATTTGTTATATTTGGTTAATTAGTCGCGTTTTAGAATTCCCGTTAACGTTTTTAGCTTAAATCCTTAATTGCCTTATTTGTTAGCTTGCCTTTATTTGCTTTTGCGTTTCATAAGTAGAAATAGAATCTATAATCAAACCTTTGAAATTATTCAAATTACGCGATCACAAACTTAAATGAGATTCTCAATTCACGCTTCGTTGGGAAAATGACCCGGAAGGTTTTAAATTTTACTTTGGTTAAAAGTAATTTTTTAAATCCTTTTGGAATTCTTACTATATGTAGAATACTAGTAATCTAAAGAATCAACCAAGAACAATAAGTGAGATGTGGGTTGGATTGTTAGAGAAAAAGATGATGGAAAATGGATGAATGTATTATGAAAGTGTGTGTAACAAATGG
>BQNB010184613.1:0-12293 GCA_026074375.1 Tanacetum coccineum
ACGCCGTCATGAATAGAATATTCCAGATATTGGGCTGGGTCGTGCGAGTTGACGCCATTGTGAGATCTTGTGATACCATCGTGATAAGAATTGTAACGGCGTCACGTGTATTTTGTGACGCCGTCTCCAGCATCTGAGGAGATATTCTTGAGCAATGTTGGTGTAGGTCCGTAATCTTGTCTGTTTCTTCTCTAAATGAGCCCAAGTTACATGTATTTCCTCTAAATGCCTTCTAAATGCTAAATACCTGAAAAGGAACGATTAAGTACCTATTTTGGGCATAAATGCACGATTTAGGGGGTTAAATGACCCTGAAAAGTTGGGATTTGCTTGTCCTCAAGTAAATGGGATTTTCTACCTAGACAATAGCAATATGAGGGTCATTTTAACTTACTCTTTAAAAGTATTTTACAACACAACCTTCTAGACCTCGTAATTAAAAGCACGGAAAGTATATACTAGCACCTCACATATGTGTTTGGGATTCTCTTTTTCACTCGGGTGTATAATAAATTATAACATAATGGGGAAACAGAAAATCAACACTCATTACCTGTCATAGCATATAAATTACCATAAGCTTGGTAAAGGATCAAACCTCCACCGCTAGGCGCAAGTATTATTCATTACTATCTAAGAGGTCTTTTAAAGGGTTGTGAGGTGTAGGTGTAAGATAACATATAATGGAAAAGGAAATGGATGGGATACATTTGGGTGGATTTGGGTAAATTTGGAGTAGAAGGGTTAGCTAATTATTTATACGAATACACTTTGGTTTGGTTACTAAGCTAAGACTCGGACGAAGATATAGAAGCTCTACAAAACTCTACATCAATCTTTTTTTAAATAACATAATACATCACTTGGGGTTTATAACACGTACCAGTACACATGAGACTTTTTACCGTACTTTGATATTTAAATTTTACAAATGAACCCTATTTGAGGTGGATCAAATATCATGGAGATCTTCTTAACAAAGTATGGGGTTATTGGACTTAAAACTTTTATTCCCCATTCTTTCTGCGGAAAATAATACTTCCATGAATTCAATCGTCCCAAAACTGTTTTTACAAGGATAAAGGACCTTAGCAAACCGTTTTGTTGTACTTAAATAATTTAACTTGGGTTGTTTAAAACAATAATTACTAAAAAAATGAGTACATACAAGGTGGGCTAAGGCAATTTGGGTGTTAACGATGGTTTAAGGGTGACATTGTACTTCATTCATAGTTGGCTTAACCAGAAACTTACCAAGAAACCGTGTGAAAAAGGGATAGGTTCGGAGGGTTTATAGGGGTATCCGGACTAAAAATGAGTGCATCTGGCAAAGGGTGTGGGATAGTTATTATGGTCAGTTTGACCATCAGAACAATTACAGGTTTAAAAACCTTGGTTAATCTATGCCTCTTATCAAGCAAATCCTAAATATTAATATGCGGGTCTCGAATGCATCCACTAAAACAAGTTCGGATGTTCATATACTACGGGGTACACTCTTATAATCCTAAAGTAACCAATTAAATGTTTTGAAAAGGCGACAAACACACGGGTACACATCCGTAACGACGGAATAGACATACATGATTGCTCCCACTCCTTAACTCGAACAAGCTAAAAAGGTTAATATTAAGGGGGATCCTCACATTTTGGGGAGTTGAATTTGAGAGGTTTTGTGCTTGTAGTTATAAATTCCTAATCATGAGAGCTATGTTATACTCAGGTTTTTGGCGTAGTTTCATTAAAAATTTTAAATTTTGGTAAAAATCACCTCTTATGCTATGTTTCGATATATTTCCCTCATTTTTAAGACAAAAGAAATGGCCGAATGAAAGGATAGTTTCTAGGCTCTTTATTTCACCCCCTAACTTTTGTTGACATTGTCCCTAAGGTTTATAATGGGTATCCCCGGTTAAAAACGAATAAAGGGAAAAGAAAACAAGGAAAAGAAACTAGTACTCCCCTGGTTTGCTCAATAATGGAGAAGAAACATGCGATAACTTGTTAAATCGTCCTCCAAGAATTGTCCACTGGAACTTCCTAAGAACTTCCACGTTTCTTCTCGTCAAATATAACTTGTAATCAAAGACAAAAGAAACTCATACTAAGCATAAAATGTGCGATATACAAATATACAATGTGAAATTAGGGTTGACTCTATAAAGCAGTAAAGATATGATGAAAGAATTGTTAATCTCATAGTTTTGCAGGTTTATAAAAGAATGGTACATATTTTAAATGTTGTACAAGTTATATTTTCAAAATTAATTAAAAACTTTAAGTTTTTTGGACCTGGGCATTTGACGCCGTCAGAATTACCCTGGCGTCGTCATAGGTGTCGTGGTGACAGCGTCGCGTGTAAATCGTGACACCGTCTTTACATTCTGTGAAAACAAAATTTTTATTTTTGATGAAAATTTCCTGCACTTGATTCCATAAGTTAATTCCTGTACAAATGGCTGCATAAAACCTGAGTTTTTACAATTCAATCATATGACTCGAAACTGACACGAATTATTCTAAACAATTTATTTTGCATGTTTGAATTTGGTTCTAAAAACCGAATAATTCCCCTACACTTATTTTGTTGCAAAATACCTTTGATTGCAAATATGACAAAGTTACCAACAAACAAAGCATGATTACAAGATAATTCAAATATAATAAAACAAAAAATAAAGAATTAAAAAAACACAAGACACTCCTAATATGCGATAAAAGTAAATATTGGGTTGCCTCCAAAAAAGCACTTTTTTTATCTATAAGTCTTGTAGCTAGACTCGAAGTCACGCGTTCTTACGTGACTTCTCCTTCATCATCTAGAGTTATATCATCATCTATGTTGGTGTCCAATACGTTCTTTTGATATGGCTTCACTCGTTGTTTATTTACGACGAATTCGCTTCCTTCTTCATCGTACAGCTCAATCACTCTGTTTTTCAAGTTTTTACTTACTAAAAATGGTCTGTACCATCTTGACTTTAGTTTCCTAGGGAATAGTATTAAATGTGAATTGAAGAGAAGTACCTTATCGCCTCTTTCATAGTTAATTGGCAATTTTATTCGTTTATCGTGCCACCTTTTTGTTCTTTCCTTATAGGGGATGGATGATTCGTAGGCGTCAAGCCTCATTTCGTCCAAAACCAATTTTCCCCAGCTTTTGTAAGGTCCATGTTGCAGTTTTTAATGGCCCAATAGGCTTTATGTTCCAATTCGACAGGAAGATGGTATGCCTTGCCATAGATTATCCTAAATGGGGTCGTTCCTAAAGGGGTTTTAAACGCTGTTCGGAATGCCCATAATGCATCATCTAATTTGTATGACCAGTCTTTCCTGTTGTTCCCGATGATTTTTTCAAGAATACGCTTTATTGCTCGGTTTGTGTTCTTGACTTGCCCGTTCGTCTAAGGGGGATACGCGGTTGAGAATCAGTGAACCACTCCATACCTTCTCATTGCTTTCTCCATTTGGTGGTTACCGAAATGGGTACCCCTATTGCTAATAAGGGCCTTAGGTATTCCAAATTATACAAATAGTCTCTTGAGGAAGTTTACTACGTTACGAGCATCATTGGTGGGGAAGGCCTGAGCCTCTACCCACTTTGATACGTAGTCAATAGCTACCAGGATATATTTATTTCTGTTTGATGAGGGGAAAGGTCCCATAAAGTCAATCCCCCAAACATCGAATATTTCACATACTTGGATGTATTTCTGAGGTGTTTCGTCCCTTGATGAGATGTTTCCTGCTCACTGACATGCATCACAAACTTAGACCAACTTACGTGCATCGCGAAAGAAATGTGGCCAGTAAAACCCAGCCTCGAAGACTTTCCTTGCGGTGGTGGCGATGCCATGATGTCCTCCAGATAGTCCGTTGTGACATTGTTGAAGAATTTGTGCAGCCTCATCTCCGGCCACGCACCTTCGTATGATTCGGTCAACACACTGTTTGAATGGGAAGGGCTCGTCCCAAAAGTAATGCCTCAAATCACTAAAGAATTTTTGTTTCTCTTAACGGGTGGATCAGAAGGGTAGTACTCAGCTGGCTAAATAGTTAGCTTAGTCGGCATACCATGGTTTGTTGTTCTTGTTAGAAATTGCCATTGACCGTTCTTCAGGAAACAGGGTCCTTATTCCAGCTTTGGTTAGCTTTCCAAGGTCTAGGTTTTCAAGTCGAGAGAGATGATCAGCAGCTAGATTTTCAGCACCTTTCTTATCATGGATCTCGATGTCGAATTCTTAGAGTAGCAGGATCCATCGAATCAGTTGTGGTTTTGCGTCTTGTTTAGTGAAAATGTACCACAGGGCCGAGTGATCCGTGAAAACGATAGTCTTGGATAAGACCAAGTATTGACAGAATTTGTCGAACGCAAAGACGACAGCTAGGAGCTCCTTCTCGGTAGTTGTGTAGTTCTCTTATGCTTCGTTCATTGTTTTGCTGGCATAGTGTATGGGTTTGAAGTGTTTGTCGATCCTTTGCCCTGGCACTGCCCCGACAGCATAATCACTTGCATCGCACATGATTTTAAATGGCAATGACCAATCTGGATTGATCATGATTGGTGCCTGCGTCAGTTTACGTTTTAATGTGTCGAATGCTTGGATGCATTCTTCGAAGAAGTTGAATGGGCATCTTTAACTAGGAGCTGGGTCATTGGGCGTGCGATTTTTGAGAAATATTTTATGAATCTTTTATAGAAACCAGCATGTCCCAGAAAGCTTCGAATGGCTTTCACATTCGTAGGATATGGCAGTTTAGAAATTGCCTCAATTTTTTCTTTATCGACCTCAATCCCAGAACCTGAAACCTTATAGCCGAGGACAATTCCTTCCTTTACTCATTGAAAATGGAGATTTTATCACCAATTCAATAACAAAGGTTGGGTTTCCTCTGCCCTTTTTAGTTCTTTCCAGGTTTTTGAGGCCAGTGTCGAAAAGAACTACCAAAGGATGGAAGAAATTGTCCACTGATATTTACTCCTATGTTATCCCTCGATAAGCTCATGGAATATTACTGTCATGCAGCGTTAAAAAGTGGTTGGGGCATTGCATAATCCGAAGGGCATTCATTTGTATGTGAAGGTCCCGTAAGGGCAGGTGAATGTGGTTTTCTCTTGATCTTCAGGGGCGATAGGGAATTAAAAGTATCTAAAAAAACCCGTCTAGGAAGCAGTAGTATTCATGCCCAACAAAGCGTTCGAGCATCTTATCAATAAACAGAAGTGGGAAGTGATCTTTCCGGGTTGCGTTATTCAATTTGCGATAGTCGATACATACGCGCCATCCGGTGATTATCCGTTGCGGGATGAGCTCATCCTTCTCATTCTTTACTACGGTCATTCCTCCCTTCTTTGGGACAACCTGGACAGGACTTACCCAAGGACTGTCAGAGATGGGATAGATTAATCCTGCATCAAGGAGTTTTATGACTTCCTTTTTTACTACCTCCATGATGTTGGGGTTAACTCGTCTTTGAGGTTGGACACTTGGTTTGAACTCGTCTTCCATGAGGATTTTGTAAGTACAGAAGGATGAGTCAATCCCTTAAATGTCCGCAGTACAATAAGCGGTCGCCCTTTTATGATTCCGAAGAACCTCGAGGAGTCTGGTTTTCTTAACGATGGACAATGCGGATGAAATGACCACTGGGAGTTGGTTGTTTTCTTAGAGGAAAGCGTACTCAAGGTGTTCGTGTAATTCCTTCAACTTGAGTTTAGGTGGTTCCACGCTTGATGGTTTTAGTCGATTCTCCGAGGCTTTACGTTCGAGTGGTTCTACCATCTCTGTCCTCGGGTAGAAGGAGACTGCAAGCACCTCGTTAGAATCGTCCCCTTCTTCTTCTTCAGTCTATTCTCCGTCAAGGTTTACTGTATCGACCCATTGTTCCTGGACTAGCTTAGCAGTGTGATCGGCATAGTATAGGTAATCATCACGACACGCAGTGGTTTGGATTTCTGGATTTTCCCATGTGAAGGTGATCGGTTTCCTTTCGACGCCTTAAACTCTCAATTTTTCTTCGTAAACGTCAATACAGCTCATTGGACGTTTTGGCGAGGAAAGCCTCCCGAAAAATGATTAAGACTCGCTTCGTTCTTCACTTTATTTCAAAAATACAAAGTTCATTGAGAGATGGAACTTTCTTATTTTCACATAGATTATAGCAGAACACCTTGATGGGGGTATTTGAAGAATCGATTTCGGCTAGTTGTATACTCATTTTGGTATGTTTAAGTTTAAAAATCCCTAATCGTCGGAAGAGAGAATGTGGCATGAGATTTATGCTTGCTCCTAAAGCAGCAAGGGTGTTCTTTACTGCTAAAGGTCTAATAAGACATGGCAGTGTACTGTTCCTGGATCCCCTTCTTTTTGGGGCAGACTCCTTTGAATAATAGCGGAACACTCCTTACTAAGTTTGACTGAGGAAAGCCGCTTTCTCAAGTTTCTCCTTATGCGAAAGTAGATCTTTCAAAACCTTGGCTCCCTTTGGCATGTGAATCATAGCTTCAAGGAATGGCAGATTGATATGAATTTGCTTAAAGATTGAGAGAAGCCTGTTGGGAATAAACGCGTCTCAAGTTAATATTGCTGATTGAAGAAACTACTGTTGCTGAAGCTTAGAAGAAATAGTTTAAGTCATTAGTACTGCTAATGTAATAGTTAGTACTGCCAGTACAAAGTGTTAGTACTGCCAGTTAATTAGTACTATTATTTATGTAGTTAGTACTGTTGGTATAAATAGTTAGTACTGCAAAAGTGATATGCAAGAGATATATTAGGAATAGATATGCATTGATCACTTGACGTGTTTTGTAAGCCTATTAGGGTTTCCTTAGTATATAAAAGGAACCCTAAGGCATAGATCTAGATATTAGTTTTCACATCAGTTTTCATATTAGTATTCATAGTTTGCATAGTAATCATAGATAGTATTCATAGCTATTTTATAATTCAAAATAGTATTCAATTATATGAGTTTACGTCTAAAGATCTTGTTTTACTGTTTCATTGTTCTTCTTAGTATTGCAAACTAGATTCCGCATAGTTTGTGATATTCTCAATCTTAGTTTCTACTATAGTTGTCTTGGATCTATCTAATATAACTAAGCTTTAACAAGCTAAGTAAGATCTGTCAAGAAGGGATCAACAAGTGGTATCAGAGCTTGTTGAGAAACTCTAAATAAGAAGAACACTATATCTACACAAGATCTCATAATCAAAGAGAAGATGGAATCACAGTCAGAAACTACCCAAACAGTGTCTGCACTAAAACTTCCTATACTCAAAACAGGAGACTATGATCTATAGAGCATGAGAATGGAGCAATATCTTACTCACACTGATTATGCTCTTTGGGAGGTTATTGTGAATGGTGATGCACCTGCTGTTGCATCAGCTAGTGCTGAAGGTCCTATTCCTCCTAAAACTGCAGAACAAAAGCTGGCAAGAAAGAATGAATTAAAAGCAAAAAGCACTTTGTTGTTGGCCATTCCTGATGAGCACCTATTGAAGTTTCATGGAATCAAGGATGCAAAGACCCTATGGGAAGCTATCAAGACCAGGTTTTTAGAGCAAAACAAAGATCAAAGAAAATGAGAAGACCATTCCTGAGCAGCAATTATGAGATTTTTACTTGCATCAATGATTGGTAGGAACTGGATATAACTATGATAGGTTTTAGAAAAATCTTAATCCAATTGAAATTATGCTGAAAGTTATCTCCTAGGAAGATGCAAATCTTAAGTTGCTAAGAAGTCTACCATCAGCTTGGAACAATATTGCCTTGATCATGCGTAACAAAGCTGATCTAGATGGGCTGAGCATGGACGATTTGTACAACAACTTGAAGGTGTATGAAGCTGAGATTAAAAGCCAATCAAGCTCAAGCTCAAACTCTCAGAATGTGGCTTTTGTATCTTCAGATGACACTAGCAGTACTAATGAAGCAGTTAATACTGCTCATGATGTTCCTACTGCTAGGTCAAAGGGACAAGCTTCTTTCTCAACCTATGTTGATGATGTCATGTTTTCGTCTTTGTAATCATCAATAGTTCCCACAGTGGCACAATGAAGACCTGGAGTAGATTGATATTGATGATCTTGAAGAGATGGATCTCAAATGGCAGGTGTTCATGCTTACCATGAGGGTGAAGAGATTCTTAAAGAAGATAGGAAGGAATCTAAATTTCAATGGTAAAGAAACTGTTGCTTTGATAAGACAAATTTTGAATATTACAACTACCACAAGAGAGGTCACTTTGCTAGAGAATACAGGGCACCAAGGAATCAGGGGAATAGAAATGGAGATGATCCAAGAAGGATTGTACCAGTAGAGACTCATGCAAATGCCTTGGTTGTTCAAGATGGGATAGGTGGTTATAATTGGAGCTTTCAGGCTGAAGAAGGACCCACAGACTTTGCTTTAATGGCCCATTTGTCTTCAGGTTCATCCAGTTCATCAAGTTCAGACTCTGAGGTACATACTTGCTCTAAAGATTGCTTAAAAGAATCATAATGTATACTCTTCAATAATAGTTGATCAACAGCGTGATGCTCATAAAAATTAAACCTAGAAAATTATAAGGTTATCAATTAGGCTTAGAATCATTAGAAGCTAGATTTATGGTTCATCAAAGAAATGTAGCTGTTTATGAGGAAAGAACATTGCATGTTTGAAATATGTGTTAAGGTACTGAGATGATTTTATAACAGGAGCTTAAAAATTTGGTTAGGCAGGGCTTTAAAAAAAGCTGATTTAAAAACTAAATTAGAAAAGTTTGAAACTCTCTATGAAGCTAACAAACTGATATAACCAGTCAAAATATATTTTATACGTGTTAATAACAAGTTGTGTTGGTTTGATAGTCAAATGAATGAAAATGAATTGCATGATTGTCATTTGAATAAAAGTAAAGTGTTTGAAAGTGCATCTTATAGTATTGTGAATGAGATTGAAGAGGAATGTAGTATATTGGATATCATAACACAAGGTATGGATTAGGGTCTGGGACCGATTTTTAGCCGACGAGGAAAATGGATTTTTAAGTAAGAGAAAGTCACGATAGTGTATGTTATCTTAAAAAGAACATCCAACCCCTTATGCTGGAAAGGGGTATTTATACAAGTGTTTTGGTCCCCCTAAATAGGCCCATGGGAGTGGGCTAACAATTGGGTATAGACCAGGCCCAACACATAAGTCGTACGGTTACTACAACGATAGTCAAATTACAGCTACGAGCTAACCTATGCTAGACATTACACGGGGTGACCGAGTCTTTTACTGGATTTTCATAATCCTAACAATCTCCCCCTAAGGGAGGTCACCCCATAAAATACACATTGAATCCTAGCATTATATTTGAGTTAATCTTTGATTCATGGTTGTATTCTTCAACCTTTGTCTTTGTACATCAAGTAGTCGTCTTGAGCTTTTTTGAGATTCATCAGCCAAAATAAATCTCTATCATCATCTTGTGATTTTTTTGCCTCTTTGCGTGCTTGTGATCTTTTGGAGCCAATCATGCTAACTACATGTTGCAAATCTTAAACTTGACTTTATGTTCGTATTTCTTCATCAATTCATAACTTCATTCACTTTTAGACATACTAAAGAAGAATTTGATATTAGAGTTTACGGAAGCTTTGGGGTCATTTTTCTGATGTTTTAAAGTTATTGAGTCTTGGCGTATGAGATTGTGGCTATGAACTTGACTGTAGTGTTGGACGAGGTGTTTGCATCTTCATCTTTATTAATCCTGAATAAAAACAGGTTACAATCCAGCAATATGATGTGTGAGTGTCACATGTAACATTCTTTGTCATTGTCAGAATTGGTTGCATTACCTCCGGTTCTCTGGACATAATGTGAGAAGTATTTACAGTATAATGTCAAGACTTGTACTATAATGATCTCAGGTATATTCATTATAAGAACCTCCTTGACATGGTTTCCAGCTCAAAGTGTTAGATCATCTAACGCAGATGCATTAGATTCACTGTACTTGCTAGTATCTCTTTACCGAATACCACAAAGCAAGCTACCTAACAAATAGTATTGCTACTAATAGAACGGTAAGAGTGAATCAGTGAGTTACTATCTCACCGATTAAAGATAAAATTGATTTGAAAATCAATCGATGTGTCACTAGTTAAAGTGATTTTTGTAACACATCGAGAGTTTTAAGCTTTTATCAAAATTCATCCTCCGTCAATTCATAATCTGGACCGAATCGATGCCCAGTGTCACAAGTTTGATCCATTAAGGATCTCACAAGTCACCTACCTAGAGCTTGTTTGATGTTGGCTCTAGCAGGATTTCCATCTTCACTGTGAATACTTTCGTATCACTCGGATGTTCTGGCAATATCACAAGGATAATGCGTAGGACTCTTAAGATAATCCTTGTTTTCACAGTGTGTGAAAGACAAGAATATTGAAATAGTGTCCTAACGAGATTTATTGATGATCTCTAGGCTCTAGACTCAATAGTGCGTTTTGATTTAAGTGAGCGGAGGCTGGAGCAGACTGCCACCTTTTCAATACCAACTATCTCGGAGTGAGATAGTCAGTAGATTACGTGTTAAGTCTCCGTGACAATTGAAACAGAAATCTTTTGAGAGATTCTGAGTGGCTAGGGAGGGTTGTGCAGCGTATCACTGGGTCCATGATACTTGTCTTCAATGCCAATAATCAACCAAGTGGTTCTGACAGCATATGTATTGACCCGGTTTCTGCCTAATGTTAAAGGAGGGCTGCTTTCTTTTCACCCTTTATCTTAACATTTCTTTTTCATTCTTCAACCCCTTCAGTGCTTACCGAGACTTCATTACTAGTACCTTGTTGGGTATGTTCCAGTACTAGCTCCATCTCAGTCCGCACTATTCCCTTATTCTCACATTACTCCTTTTGTAATCATACCTAAGGACTTCTACACTAACTAGTGGATTGTCCCTGGGTAGATCCCTCCGGCTCTGGCGGGATCGTGGGATCGAGTACCTAACCTTACCATCCTTATAACTCCGATAAAGTAATTACAGGGTCGGTCTTTGGTATTTCCACAATTGCCATCATACACCATTCGCTCCCCCTCAATATGTGCATCGATATTCGAAAAGGTTTAGCACATATGGGAGAGCCTACACTTGAGTCCTAATAGATCACATTTTTATCAGATTTAATATTTAAATCACATTCTCTCCCCTGATCAAAAATTTCAAACCTTTTGAGATTTAGGATCTCAATTGATTTAAATATGTTAGAAAATTTAGGAGAAAATGTGGTCTGATTAAATACAAGCCGATATTGGAACCTATATATGCTCCCCCTCAATTAATGAGGGATTCTGTTAGTGTCAGTTATGATGAATTTATAAATGATTTGGAGTTTAACGAGAAACTCATGAAAAATTCATAAACTGACACATAACACTGATTACCACACTACTTATTGATGTACAAGATTATGTATGAGACAGGACCTGAAATGTTCAAACCGAAAGTGGCACAATCATTTTGTCCATGTTAGCAATCTGTAGTCCGTCTCGATACTCTCTAACTAATTTTTAAGTCTAGTTGTAGAATACTAGTAATCTAATGAATCAACCAAGAACAATAAGTGAGATGTGGGTTGGATGGTTAGACTTGGATGGAATGGAGGAATGTATTATGAATGTATGAAAACAAATGGAACAACCAAAAAATGAACAACCAACCCTCTCCAAGACAAGGAGAGGGTGTATAAATACTACCATGGCCGGCCCATGGGCTGGAGTTGGGCCACCCATGGACCTTGGGCCGGACTAGATTACTAATCTAATCCTTATACTTAACTACGAGCTAAGACTATTACAACTTTGGAAGTGACCGACACTTTTCGTGTTTCCAACAATCTCCCCCTAAGGGAGGTCACTCCAATTTACAAACTTTAATCCTAGCATACTATGCTTTATCCCTAGTCTTTAGCTCGTACTCTTGACTTTCTCTTGTGAATATGTTGTTGTGATCATAGACTTCTTGGTTTGAGCTTGTTCCTTGAACTTGTATTTGTCATAGTGATCTTGAGCATCTTGAGATCATCAACCAAGCATAATCTCTACGCCAACTTGTAACTTTGCCATCTTGTGGACTTGCGACTTCTGGACCAACATGCTCATACCATTCTTGAAAAGCTTTAACGTTGCATCTTTCTTGAAATTCTTTACTTTAACACTTTGACACTTCTAGAAAGATGAGTGGTATCAGAGTAGCGGAAGTCTTGAAACATGTACTTGAGCTTTCATGATGACTTTATGTTTGT
>BQNB010184614.1:0-12293 GCA_026074375.1 Tanacetum coccineum
TTTTGTTTTCAGAAAAACTCTTTTATTTTCTCACAAGTCAAGAACTTAAAATAAAACCAATAAACATCAACTAAACTAAATAACATTTATTTAAACACACTTAACAATTAAGGCATGCAAACATTAAATATGATCCTAATTATCTAATAATAAAACATGCATTTATTCATATAAGGCTCCTTCGTCCTATAAACTCCGGCCACATAGCACATAAAACTTTTTAACTATTTTTAGGCCCCATTGATTCACTAATAAGGGTCTTCCCGAATTTATGAATCAAGGATCTTACCAGTTAAGAAAATATTTAAAAATTATGTGTATTTTAATCATATTTAAAACAAATCTTTTTTAACAATTAACAAGATTATCATATCTAATATCAATCCATGATAAATTTGCATGATTTTATCATGGATCCTTATTAACAATTAACAAAAACTTAAAACAATTAACAATTAATATATCAAGTTTTTATATAAAGTTGCATACAACCTAAATCTCGTCTAATTAATTTTATTAACCTTCAAGATCAAATCTTTTTAACAAAAAACGCCCAACGGGGCATTAAAATTAATTATGAAACTCTAATTTTGTCCAACTTAATTTCTTGTAATTAAAGATTCTACACGATGGCTCGTGATGCCACTGTTGGGTTTTATGATCTAATTAACAATTAAATTAACACGAGTACGCAGCGGAATAAATGGTCACGTGTAGAACACAATAATTAACAAGATAGAAAACATGTACCTTTTAGCACGAAACGATACACCGTTTAAAGGTAACCGTAAACACCGTCTTCTATATACGCGTGTGTATAATACCACGCGAAACCACAAGAATCAAAGTATGATTCCTCTAAGCTTCCACACACTATACGTTCTTTAGCAAACAATTAAGTATGCTAGTACTAGTAGTGATAAGCAATAAAACCACCACGTTCTCGTAGAAATCAACGATTGAAACCCTTGTGGTTTTTCCCCTTGGATTCGAACCAACACAAGAACCGAAAAACCCTTTTGAGTTTTGGTTGATCGATTAAACAAAAGAGATGGAGAGAGATTTAGGGATTATATTTTTCAAGGCACATTTAACAATGAATCCCTTAACCTCTATTTATAGGCTAAATTCCTTGTCCTTACAAGGAAAACCCTCTCACCTTCTTAATAGGGGTTTATGGCCAATTAAAAAGAAAACCGTTACTTTCTTTTTCCTTAAATGCCATATTAATAACTCATTAAATATTTACTTTAACTATTTAACATAAGTTATGCTTATCACATAAATATATTACATTTAATATATTCTTTAATTGTTTTACGTATTAACGCGTGCGTCCCCTTAGGCTCGAATAAATAATCCGGACATATATTAATTTATACTTGGACATATTCCAACAGCTCCCACTTGGACATGTATGAATAATATAATAACATTGGTAAGCGTCTAGCAACACGCCAATGCTCCCAAAAACATCCGAGTGTGGTTTCACAGGGCATGAACAAATGATTTATGAATTTACAATCCCTTTGTTTCCGATACCGTTGTTAAATTGGATATGGATCAATGTCATTCCATATTTAACGATTCTGTTTCTCATATATGAAGTAATCAAGATTACTGAAAATCAATGAGACATATCTTCTTGAGTTTTCAGGTACGGCCATACACACATCTGATTATTTCTATGAGGGGCCCAGTGGTATCTTCTTCAACAATTTGAAGGAACAAATTCTATATTGACTACAAGTGTCCAGTCATCATGTGGCATAAACCATTCTGACAAAGCCCTTATT
Source organism: Tanacetum coccineum (assembly GCA_026074375.1). Lineage (NCBI taxonomy): Eukaryota > Viridiplantae > Streptophyta > Magnoliopsida > Asterales > Asteraceae > Tanacetum > Tanacetum coccineum. The sequence continues at coordinate 1,797 of BQNB010184614.1, forward strand.
AGTCACCTTATTCAGGACAACTTAAACTAATATCAAGAAGGAATATCCACATATGCTAAACCTACTTGCATCTCAAGTCTAAGGATTTATGTAAATAAAATCACGTACAAGATTCACTTGATGACGTCGATCCATAAAGTGATATTCTTGTGGCGGGGAAATCCAATATTCATCTTATGAATATCATGTGAGTTTGGTGGACTCATCCTTAATATCTGTAATATCACATATCTATAATATCACCAATCACTCAGAATTGTCTTAGTTTAACAATATTCCCATATTGTTAATCGACAACGGATTAATTTTAGAATAATACATTTATCATTCATGGATTTAAACATGCAAATATAGGACACAATTTATAATATAAAATAACAAAATACCAACGTATCATTATCATAAAATAAAATGTTTTTCATCCCTTATCCAAATACTAAAACACAGATCTACATGAAACTACTAGCAGGACGAAGCCCCATGCCCCTGGCATGTTGAGTAAGCTTCCTATTTGATAAAGCCTTTGTAAAAGGATCAGCTAGATTGTTATCTGTGTGAACTTTAAGTATCCTTATTTCGCCCAGTTCAACACACTCGCGAACATAATGATATCGTCTTTGATAGTGTCTGGCGCCTTTCTGAACTCCCGGTTCATTAGCATAATGAACTGCAGCTGAATTGTCGCAGTACATATTCAAAGGTTCATTTATCGTTGGTACAATACCAAGCCCTGAGATAAATTTCCTAATCCAAACAGCTTCCATGGCAGCTTCTGACGCAGCTATGTATTCAGATTCTGTAGCAGACATTGCAGTGGTACTTTGCTTGGAGCTCTTCCAATCCACTGCGCCTCCATTCAAAACGAAAACATATCCTGTCTGAGACTTAGTGTCATCTCTATCAGTCTCGAATCCAGCATCGCAATAGCATTCAACTCTAAGTTCTGTGCTAGGATTTCCACCATAAACCAAGAACATATCTTTAGTATTTCTTAAATACTTAAGAATGTTTTTCACAGCAGTCCAGTGAGGTTCACCTGGATTCTGTTGAAATCGGCTTGTCATATTTTGCGCGAACGCAACATCAGGTCTAGTGCACTAACCGCACTACTTGATGACCCTACCAGCCGAAGATAAGGTACATTCTTTTCATGCGATTTACCTTTTAGGCGTTTGAGCACATTGTGATTGTTCAAGTCAGTCTTTCTTGCCATGGGGATATGACCACGTTTGGAATTATCCTTATTTTATATCTCTGCAGATCTTTCCATGTAAGCTTTTGACAATGTCCAATTAATCGCTTCATCTATCCTCATATAGATTTTGATTCAATGTAATTAAATGGCTGATTCCCCCAAAAATCCTTCATCAGCAATACACTTTCCCAGATAATCCTTTACACTTTGTAAGCTTGGAATGTGATTTCCTATGATGATTATGTCATCAACATACAAGATGATGAATGTAACATTACTTCCTACTAGCCTTTTGTTATACACATGGCTCCATCAAGATTTTGAGTAAATCCAAAACCTTTCCGCAGACCCACGCTCTTCCAACGTGTAACAATCTTTTATTCCAGCTTCTTGATGCTTGCTTAAGTCCATAATTGGAAACTTTGAAGCTTGCATACTTTTCTAGGGTTATGATTAGATCAACAAACACCTTCAGGTTTGCACCTATATAGATGTCTTCTATCCAAGGTACCCATTTAAGAGAAGTGTTTCAACACTCATTTGCCATATCTCATAATTCTTAGTTTGCTGCCTATAGATATGAGAATTCTAATCGCTCTACATGTCAGCAATGGTGAGAACGTTTTCTTCATAATTCAACCCCGCCCAGAGTTGAGGGTAACCCTTTGTAAAAGTCGAGCTTTTTAGATGTGTACAATACCATCAGTCAGGTCTGTTTTACTTTAAAAAGCTCACCTGGATTATGCTTTACCCAATCGGCTCCTTACAAAGGAGGAAGACTTCGACCAGGACCCATACCATATTGCCATCATGGATTGTATTTCCGCTATTCATAGCATCACTTTCTACTTTAATTAGATTTGAATCTAACATTGCGGACGGCTTTTTAGCTAGTGGGTTCATTAAGATCCCTTGACTCTTGCTTCCATCACACCTCTACATTATGTCATAAGCGGTTTGGAGTCGAGGCGGGCCTTTCGGACTACAGAATCGGAATCACTTCCTCCTTGTGGTGGTTCAAAACCCTCCACCTATTTGAGAATGTGCTATGAATTTCAGAAGGTGTTTGTATCTTCTTCTTCTTGAATTTCTCACTGATTTACGCCATATCCTCCCACTGTTTTTTGACGTATGAGACGATTCTCACATAGAAATCGGCATACATTGCAAATACAATTTTGTTTTCAGGTGGAGACAGTAGTAATAGTAACCCATCCGTTTCTTTGGTTATCCTATGAATGATACACTTAACAGCCTCTTTGTTAGATGTTTGTCAGGCGTATCTCTCTTACAAGAGCCCTCACATCCCCACGACCTTTAAGTAAGACAATGTTTGGAACTTTTCCATACAATATTCATTTGGTAGTTTATGTACCTTCTTTGTTGGAACCATATTGAGAATGTCGTGATGGCAGACTCTAGAGTATAATCCAAATGGATAAAGGCAGAGTTGTAAGATTCATCATAGATCCAGCACCTTATTCCTAGTAAATAAGTACGGTTTCTCCTCTCCCACAGACATCCATTATGTTGTAGGGGGTGTATGGAGGGTAAGCTGTTGAAACAATTCCGCTAGCTTTTAGATAATTCTTTAAACTCGTTGGGACTAATGTAATCGCCACCACGATCTGATTCGTATTGCATTTAATGTCTTCACCGAGTTGATTTTCAACTTCATTTTTAAACACTTTGAACGTTTTCAAAGACCTCATGTTCTATGTTCTAAGAAGATAAACTCTAACATAACGACTATATATCATTGTATATGTAATGAAGTAGCTGAGCACCTTGTTTGACACATGTTAAGTGGAACCAATACGTCAGTAGGATTATTACAAGAAGATCTTGTGCCCTTTTGTTACTATAAGGGAAATGTGTATTTGTCATCTGGCCAGATAAACAAGATTCGCATTTATCAATAAGCTTCATCATCCCGTTTGTCATTTAACAGCAGTCTTGGCGGCCCAGCCTGTTTATACGTTTCTCTTTTTAGTTTATTTTGCGCAAGACGACGTGCATAGATAAGTGGAGTCAGGTATGCTTGACTTCTTTTATTGTTTTAACATGATAAATAGAATTAACATTTGGTACAAGAATCATGCTTATCAAATTTCTTATACACATTAACGAGGAACACATTAAAATAAATGAACACCAATCTTTGAAAACTAAAATTCCATAATCCGTAAACATTGAAACAAATCACATGTCAAACCAAACGAGAAACGGAAACTACACCTCTAGTTATAGTAGGTGATAATGACAATTGTCTAAACAATCACAAGGCCATTAGGTTAAACTAAGTCAAAACTTATCCAATTGCTTCATCGCTTAGTGCCACGTACACCACTTGCCCCATACGTAAAGTAATGAGCACGTTGGTTCAGCCTTCCTATTAATCCTAATTCCCTGTTTTGTAACTACATATGCTAGTACCACAACCAGAGTATAACTAGGAAGTATTTTTAGAAAAAGAAAATAATTCTATTGTGTAGATACCCGAAGAAAACTGGACAGAGCCAACTGCTTCCGTTTTCTTCTGCACTCCGCAAGATAAAGGACAGTTCTTTTCCAATGTCCTTACCTCCTCTTTACAGTACTATTGGTGGCATGGCATCATCATTTGCTGGTGCGCTCCACTTAGCAGTTGGCTTAGGTTGTTAGGCTTGGGGGAGGTTATAACCCTTCTTATCCTTTGCCCTTGCCATTAACCTTATTCTTGCCCTTGTGCATTTAAGCGATTTCTTTATTGGCCTTCTGTTTTTTACCTCACATTATAATCATCATTACTATATGGGTTGTTTTCAGCCTTTTTAGCGTATAAACCCCTCTCATAATCAATACAGCATTAGATGAATTTCACACTATTGTCTTCTTCATGTTATGCATATTGATAATTTCTTACAAAATCCATAAAATCTTTAGTAAGGCCATTAAGGATTTAAGCCTTACTGAGATATCCTGTGGTAGATATAACCAAGACGTTCTAGTTGCTCCACATATCTTTCATTTCAGGACATAGTCAGCAAACTGATTTACCCTACCTCTTGCTTTGAGCGTGGCTAAGAGTGGATTAAGTTAAACTTCTCCACCATCCAGCTTGTCTTCGCAAAACATAGTATCTAAGCTCTGAATCATGTCCTAGGATAGTGCAATCAAATGTCTATGGAGTTTCAGGGAGTCATACTCCCAAGATTAAGCATGCAATCTCGTATGAGCATCATATACGAATTAAAAGCTGTATACTGAGCCATAATGTTAGGTTCAGCACCAGCCCTCGGAGCTGGAGGTAAAGGCTTGTTCATATGACCTTGCATATTCTTCTCGAATCTCGAAGACTACCTTAAGTCGAAGCAAACAGTCATTGAAGTTAATTACCAGAAAAGTTTTTCTTTTTCAACATCGACTCTGGAATAGTCTCGATATGGTCTTATGTTTTGAACAGGTATTTGCATCTACAAAAACATAAAAGTTCAAGAATTAGTATTTCGATAATACTCCTGAAGAAAATTAATTACCCATGTTTAATTAATAATAAACAATTAAATTTCTAAGGTTAGGACCCAAACTTGTTACTATACCCCTACAATAACAGTGTGATCCTGCTATGTGTTGGTGTATTCAAAAGGTAATAAACGATTGATATTTCACAACTTTTGCAATTCCTAAACATATGGACTTACTTTATTACCAATAATATCTAGTAATTTGTTTCAGCCATTTATTGCCACCGTGTCTAACAGGTTCTTAACCACAACACGCTACGCCGTCCAATTTTCTAAAAACTAGTAATTATGTCAACACTCACCGGTCTCACGGAAAAAGCGATATAATTTACTTGTGACTTGCAAAATATACATGCGTCTCACGCCATATAGTTAAAGAGGCAGTCTAAAGTGTCTTTATAAATTGGATTTGGCAAAACACTTAGTTGATGAAAAAGGTTATTTTATTTGACGTGTCAAATATGTACGAAGAGAGTGAGATGCGATACATCTTGTACATTTTTTAATAAAACAACTTTTACTCAATTAAGTTATTATTAGTATCACCTATTATCCTTGTATCTTATACATAAGTAGTGATACCTTAAAAATTGAGATTTCAACGTGTGTTTTAAATGTACAACGATTTTCTTTTTATCGCGGGAAAAGTTTTAAAGAATGATTAAAAATCCATTCAAAACCCTTTGAACATTCAGCGCCTTCCTACATAGTTTACAAGGATAAGGAAACTAAGTAGTCAGGTATTATTGGCAGTAATGGTATCATACAAGAACGTAAGTCTTGTGAGTCTCCGCCGAACCTATTCCTTGCAATATATAGTACTTGTGCAAAGCTACCGTCAGTGAGAAAATTAAAACTTTTAATTTAAAACACATTCATTGAACTATAAATTGTCTGTCAGTCTAATCATGGAAGATTTTACACGGATGCTAAGCGGATTCAATTTATGGACTTTTTGCAATATATAGTCCATGATAAATCTTATTTCGATAATCTTTTGTCTGTATATCTTTTGTTTTCTGAAAAACTCTTTTATTTTCTCAAATGTCATAGAACTTAAAATAAAACCAATAAACATCAACATAAACTAAATAACATTTATTTAAACACACTTAACATTAAGGTATGCAAACATTAAATATGATCCTAATTATCTAATAATAAATATGCATTTATTCATATAAGGCTCCTTCGTCCTATAAACTCCGGCCACATACATCGAATCAATCGATTGCGTGTAGCTCTTCTATAAATAAATACCACATTTAGCACATTAAATCCTTTATTTAACTATTTTTAGGCACCATTGATTCCTTATTAAGGGTACTTTCACACGTAATTCATGAATCAATGATTTACAGTTAGAAAATATTTAAAATTTATGTGTATTCTTAATATATTTAAAACAAAATCTATTTTATCAATTAACAAGTACTATAATATTCAACATATCAAGCCATGATAAATTTGCATTGATTTTATAATGGATCCATATTACCAATTAACAATTAAAATTAATCATTTCATGATTTTTATATACAAAATATTGCATACAAACCTAATTCGTCTAATTATTTTATTAACTTTCAGATCAATCTCTTTTTAACAAAAAAAAAAAAACCGGTCCACCGGGAGCGCATGAGGGCATTTATAACAATTAATCACGAAACCCTAATTTGTCCCATTTAATCTTCTTTGTAATTAAAATTCTACACACCAGTGTCGCAAAACACCAACCCATCCAACATATGATGGTTCTCGTGATGCCCTGTTGGGTTTATACACTAATTAATCATTATTTTATCACGTGACGCTAGCGGAATAAATGATCACGTGATAGAACACATATAATTAACAAGAATAGACAAAACATGTACCTTTTAGCACGAAACGATACACCGTTTAAAAGGTAACCGTAAACACCGTCTATTTATATACGCGTGTGTGTAATACAACGCGTTGGTACCACTAGAATCAAAGGTATGATTCTCTAAGCTTCCACAATATACAGTTCTTAGCCAATACACCGAGGTTATGCTTGTACTAGTAGTGTTATAAAAATAAGTTCTTATTCGTCTCTTGGTTCTATAACTTTAACGAATAATAATCACTCAAAAGTGACAACCGAATTTAAACAACAACCCAAAAGGTGTCTGGTTTGTTTGTTCAAGTGTGAAGACAAAACCAAAGACCCACAAGACTTTTTGTAGCCGGTTGACCAAAAGGAAAAGCACTAGTCGATTGTAGGTTATTTTGTTTTTTTCAAAGTTCTCAATAATGAAAGTATTAACCTTTTATTTATAGAGTTGATCTTCTAATCCTTGTAGGAGTACTCTGCTTGACGACTAGAATAAAAACGAGTAAACTAAACCCTTTAAAGCTTCGGTTTATTAAATAATTAGCCCATCCGTGTAACCATTTAAACGTTTAACTAACTTATTTTTATACTCGTCTAACTTTTAACGTTTGTTGGTTATACCATTTTAATATATATTACAGTATCATATTTTCTCGTCATTAACATATAAACGTGTGCGTCCCTTTGCTCGAAAATATTTTCGGACATTTATTTATTCATATATGGCTTCTTAATCTTTTTTATATGAAATTTTCGAAATGAATTTTTTTACTACTAATTACTTGTTTCGTCTAATTCTCATTGATCATTTTTATATTTTGTGATTTATCAAAAGTAAAGAACCTGTGAAAAATTATTAATAGATTTTTTGCATTATCTTCTATCAACAATCTTACCCTTTTACAAAATTTTCAAACTCAGTTTTAAAAATGTAATTTATTTCTTAAACACAGTATTTAGTGAGTTTTCATAATTATTTTATCCCCCTTTTGTAGAATCAAAGGCATCGTCGAGAAATTGCTAGTAAATCGGACGGAATAATTGCTCCCCCTTGAATGTGTGCTCCCACTCGTTCAGGGAGGCAACCAAGGCATCGAGCTTTGTTCTATGGCTTGAAAAACGAGTTAGAACAATTCAATATTTCTAACATGTAGCAAGAAGAAGAAGAAAAATTGACAAGTGCAAGCAAACATCAAAGTAAAAGATACTTCATTCATTTAGGACAATGTGTGTGAACTTCACACAAGCATACATAAAGAAAACAAATTAATGTTTAGAAGCATATTATAATAAAAACAATTCCTTAAATAGCTGAGAAGGACTTTTTGACTCTGCTTTTGGTGAAACAAAAGGGTTTGGACGATTATATGAAGGCATATTATGAGATTAGTTGAGTCTTGGTACTTGGAGAGTTTGGAGTGGAGGCCTGTTGTGGAAGGGTAATCTCTTGAAGACTCATAGGTGGTGGATGAGGTCGAGTGAGGATGTATTCTAATCCCAATTGTATCCCTCACTTAAAGCAAAGAATTGTTTTTGGTCGTGAAGATGCTCTTAAACAAGGGCAATACCCAACATGGGTTTAACCTTGGTTGATGTTTGAGGTTATGTGTGGTAGGATTTGAGAGTAAGTGTTGAGGGAAATGTTTTTTGTTGTGTTGAGGGAAGCATGGTTCTAATAGCGATTTGATAGGTTAGTAGTTGATTAATGTCATCAACTGGCTTTCTCTTTTTTTTATTTTTACTTGGAGTTAGATGGTGGCGGGTGTCGTGTTGAGTTTGTGTTGTCACTTTGAGGAGAGCTTGAGTGTAAGTCACATGTGAATTGATGGTGAAGAATGAGGTATATGGAGGTTGTGTGAACATCTTGTTGGTGATGTTGGGCGTGTCCTTATGTAAGGAGATTCGGTAATGCTCGATGGAGGTGTTTGCCTTTTCTTGAGATTGGTTCATGATGAGGAGTGAAATGTGGTTTTGGCATTGGTGTAGTGTTGTGAACTTCATGAGTCATTGGATGTGTATAACTAAGGGTTTAGTTTCTTCCTTCCAAATTGGGTTCACACTCCCCCATTTTCGGCCTTACCCATTGATGGTTTGGATAGTGGGTTTTGTTAGGAGAATGTTCATGGTGAGGATGATTGTGATGATGATGGTTGAGTATGTATTTATAGTGGAGGAAAGGTTTAAATTAGGAAGAATGAACATTTAAATGATCAAATCCAAGAAATGTTTGTGAATTTAGGGAAACAGTAGCTAAGTCTAGAGGGTATTAGGTCAAAGAGGGATGAAAAATACTATTTTACCCGTGACAGCTAGGGCGGTCCCCTTAATTAGGGGTCGGTCCCCTTAAAGATAAGGGGGCCGCCCTTTATGAATTAAGGGGGCCGCCTACTGCTATTTCCCAGATTTCCCAAAAATCAATTTTTCACAAAATTTTGTGTGAGGGTTTCTGTTTTGGATGCTTATTTTGCCAGCAAGTCCATCCTTTTATGGCAATTAAGATTTTTTTTAGCACATAGCAATTAAGCATTCAACATTCTACATATATATGACAAGTTGTAGGATAAAACTATTTCACATAATTTTGGCATATAATCATATATGAATTGAAGACCAAAAGAGTGAAGAGCATATAAAATAGTAACTAGATATAATGCACAAAGAATTTTTCTTGACAAGAGGGTTAAGTTAAAAACGAACCAAACTTTTGTGCAAATACTAGTGTGTGCCTAAGTGCGACAAATGTGGAGTAGCGATTATTTTGACACTAAGACATGTAAAACCTAAGAAATAATCCAAATGCTCCTTGATTTAATTTTGCTCAACCAAGATTGTCGAAAATATATATTAGATTATATACTTTTGACAACAAGTAAGAGAACATTATGCATATGTGAAAAATGTTTTTAGCATATCTCAACAATATATGAAAATTGATTTTCATGTGCTCCTAGTTGTGAGAAAGACTTTTTAGAAAATAATAGATTGGGACTAATGTATATATGTATAATGAGATATGCATTTAGATAGAAGAATTTGTAAAAGTTTGCTTATAGAGTTTTCACAATCTTATGTTTTTGTGTAAAATAGAAACATAGACACAGAGAGAAAAAAAGAAAAAAAATTTAGTCTGTAAGGTGGGTGGTCCCCTTAAAGTCTAGCCAGTCCCCTTAAAATTAAGGGGGCCGCCCTTTATGAATTAAGGGGGCCGCTACCTGTTGAGAATTTTTTTCTCAGATTTTTGACAAACAGTTCTTTGATGATTATCATTTCTTTATTATGCCAAAAACTTAATCAATTTGTTCCATCATTCCTAGACCTAGACGTAAGTAGTTAAATGACTAATGTTTAAGTCGTTTAGTTAGAATATTGGCTATGTTGTCTTCCGATGAGACCTTTTCTATAGAGATATTCCCTTTTTGAATATTATCGCGAAGAAAGTGATGGCGAATCTCAATGTATTTTGTTCGTGAGTGTTGAACGAGATTCTTACTTAAGTCTATAGCCCCTTTGTTATCACACATTATTGGAATGTCGTCTAACCTAACGCCATAGTCTACGAGAGCTTGTTTCATTTATAGGGCTTGTTGACATGCCTTTCCGGCGCTTACATATTCCGCTTCGGTTGTAGAGATGGCAAGAGCGGTTTGCTTCTTCGAAAACCAAGATGTTAGGCAACATCCCATAAACGTGCAAACACCACTAGTGCTCTTGCGATCTACGTAATCTCCCGCATGATCCGAATCCGCATACACTATTGTTTCTATGCCGGATCCCTTAGGATACCATAATCCTAAATGCGTAGTGCCTTTAATGTATCAGAAGATACGTTTAACCGCTTCTAGGTGAGAGGTTTTAGGATTGGTATGCGTTTAATTACACATACCTTTGACCACTAAAATCGGACTTAAATGACTAAAAACGTACCAAAAATACATTGT
>BQNB010184618.1:0-12293 GCA_026074375.1 Tanacetum coccineum
CTGCTAAAACTATAATTTAGATTAGTTCTTTTAAGTTTTAACGACTATTAAATCAGTTATGACATCAACAATACTTGGACACTAACGCTGTGTTCTTAAGATTTTTTAAAAAGGAAAGGAAAAGAAATGGACTGATTGTACCAACTTTTGGTGTTCTCTAGTTTTTTAAGAAGAGAAATGAAAGGGAATGAAAAGAAATGGAAGGGAAATACAAGCTTTTTTTTTGTCAAAACTTTCCTCTCATATTTGGGAGGATTTGGAAGGAAAGTGTACATTGAGCTTACAAAAACTATTATGTTGACCGAATTAGCCATGTTCTTTTTATGTTCTTGGTCATTTTAAAGGGTAAACTGGTAAATTCATATTTCTCATCTCTTTTCTTTCTCTTCATTCATTTTAAACTTAAGAACACAAAACAAGTTATTAACTTTCCTTTCTTTTATGTTACTTTCCTTTATTTTCTTTAATTTTCTTTCTTTTCCTTTCTTGAAGTAACTCGAGAACAGAGCGTAAGGGTGTCCTTAAGAAGGTTGTTAACACATGCAAGAGGTCTCAGGTTCGAGTCTCTTCGTGGAGGTTTTTCTTCAAGGTGGGAATTTGTGGGGTTTTGCCCCATAGATGTGTCGATTCGAGGCTGGCAGAGACTACCTTCTGGGTATTTACTGTGGAATCGAATCACTAAGGGTTCGTTTGGTAGGACGTAATGAAATGTTAAATGAATGGAATAAGCGACGTAATGTAATAAATGATGTAATGTAATAATTCAGACAGCGTAAAAGAACAAACACAATTAACAATATCGTGTTGATCACATTTTGAGCTTTAGAAAACTAGGTAAAGTTACCTTGGATCCTACGCTGACACGGGATGTTCAAAATAAGGAAGGAATATAATCCAGCACGTGAGCATGCAATTCAGGCTGCAACTGCATTGTTAAATATTCACATAAGTCAGACTCCAATCAATAGGTGCTGATATATTTTATTATCACTTGACCTATTCTGTGATTACACCGGCACCTGCTTTTTTGAATTGAAACTCTTCATCTTGAATATCAGTCAAAGATCCATCACATGATCCTCAATCTGCTACATTCAGTTTTTAACAAACCTAATACTACTTTATATATGCTTTTAAGACTTGTAACACACCATTCACTTGTTCAAAATGCATTCTCAATCGAAAAAACAACGGTCTGCTTTCTTTTGGCTCTTCTTCTCTTCTTGTCCTGGCCTGATGATGTTCTTGCAAGGTTTTCTTCCAATCCAAACGTTGCGGATATTTAGTTCTACTTCTTGTCTTCCGAGGACTCTTAGAGGTTATGAGCAAAATGGAACCTTTGAACGAATGGTGTGAAAACAAGTTTCAGGAGGATACCACCAAGCAGATCAAATCCCACACAGAACTAGCAAATTCCTCTGAACTCCAATCCTAAACATTTGAGGTCAAAGATAAGATGTTGCATTTTTCATGCAGTTTTTGTAGAGCTAGGTGTACGTCGCTTCCACATAGGAATCGAATAGGATGATTATTTTTTGGTATGTTTAGTTTAGTCAAAGGCCTAGTTTCTTTTACAGTGCTTTATGATATATTCTGCCGTTTTCTTTATGCATGTAACGTTTTATATATTTGCTCTTGTAGTTAGGAAATGTGATATATCAAAGTTTTAAATAAGTTTTGATTGTAGCACGGTTCTGGCTCATAGACAAGCGGGACTCGTGATGTACAATCAGAACCGTAGTAATGATCGTTACCACAAAAATCACAAGAGTATGTCTGGGGCTGTGGAGGTTGGTTGAAGAAGTTCGGTGTTTCATTATAAGAATAAGGATTTGGGTCATAGACAAACTCATTTCCGGATCCTACATTGCTACAGCCCGGATAGTTTCCACCATTAAACGGACCTCCACACCACGAGCAACCAAAATGGTTATACGAAGACATGTCGAAGAATTAAACGGATAAGAGGATAAAGGAGAATATTTTTGAAAAAATTTTATATTAATAAAAATAAAAAAAATATTTTTGGTATTTTTAATATTTATAAAAGAAAAAATATTTTTGGATTTTTATATTTTTTATAAGAACGAAAATAAACTTTCCGAAGAAAGGATCTTCAAGGCTCGAATACGAACAATCCCGTAAAAATCGCTACACCTCTCCCCGGCAACGGCTTATAACTTGGCCAAATATTGTACCTCCTTGTCAAAAGTACTTTAATTATATGGTTGTGTCTTGTGGACTTGTGGGAGTTGGTCAAAATTCAAAAACCCAAAATGAATGGCTCATTATTGTGCTTAAGATTCATGAAGACTACTCAAGAGTGTAATGGAAACCGAACCAAAGTGAAAAAAACTGGACCAAATTAGATATTCGATTTTCGGTTTGAATATAGTTTGATAAAATGCCAACCGAATCGAACCAAAACCCGAATTCAGGTTAATAAATTTTTGAAAAATATAAATTATGTAATTCGGGTCAACCCGAAAACCGAACCGAATTCAAATTCGGTTTTCAGTTTGGTTAAATAAAAATTCGGCTAGGTTTTCGTTTTTTTTTTAAATTAACCGAACTAACCGAATCAAATAAACCGAACAACCCGATAACCGAACTGATTAACACAAACATAATTTAAACTGGTGTGATATAAACTGTAAAGAGAATAAGAGATGCATAAGCTATAAAGGCCCATTGGCAGGGATATTGGACTAATGATCAATGAAAACCGGCCTGTTACATTAACTATATAAGTATATCTAGAAAGAAACATCTTATTTCTGATTGATTTAATTTGTGTGATTCCCCCTCCACTATCAAACACTTTTCACCTTTAGAAAAGATTAATACTGTAGTAATACTACTGGTAATAATTTATTATGGCCAAAAACAAAGAATATCAACTTTATCAAGACAAATTGCAAAAAGAAGAAAATAAAAGCAAAAGCCGCCTTTGACTTAACCAACCGGTCCATATTGATCTTTCTATAAATGAGAATAGTATTATAGGATTATAATAAGGTTAATGAAGAGAATAAAACCAAAAATCCTAGTATTAGTTAGATGAGTCGTCGATCACATATTAAGGAAGATGGAGACATGCACGTGAAATCAAACATATTAGGCCTAGGAGGAAGGTACATGATAGATTGATAACTAATATTGTCTCAAATGTACCAAAGTCTTGGGTCAACGTTATAATAAAATCAGACGTGGTTTTTGCTGTTTAGTTTATTTAGGAAAGACGAGTCTTCTTTACTCAAATGTACGCGGCCTCATTAAGCTAAGCTCGGGACCGTTTCTGACCTTTTTCCATGACCACCCCCAAATATACACACTTAGCGAGTTTTAAATCATTAAACTCTTGTTTAAGAGTTAAGGAAATTAGCACTAAGTTAACAGTTTACAGTATAACACTTATAATCATTTATCTTTCTCTCGTGTCTTGTAGATCAATGTTCCACATAAAAACTGTTATAAAGCATATGGAATGTTATCTAAAAAATATAAACTGAAAATGGTGATAAGTAATCAAAAATCGTAGCATTAATTGAAAGAGTTGAGTTTTTGGACACAATAATAGGTCGATATGAATTTTCTTTTATTCATTGTCGTTTTGGCAAATTACACTATTTTTATTTGTATAAACAAATAATAAAAGATAGAAGAAATGATACATTATTTCAACTAGAGGAATGCTAGAACCACAAAAGAATTCCCACAAAATATTTTACAAAATGATGTGTCATGAAGTTAATGGCAATCTTAAAGTTACTTTTGACTTCTCTCTTTTACATGCATCCACAAGTGCATGACACGTCATTTTGTAAAATATTTTGTGGGAATTCTTTTGTGGTTCTAGCATTCCTCTTTCAAGTAACGCTAGTTAACTATTTAAAAACATGTTTCACAACCGTCGGTGCAAACCAAATATCGTTTCACATTCGAACTTTTCATATGACTTTTATTACACGATATATGCAAGTTCTGTTTTTTTATAATAATTTCCTCTTCTTTTGGCTTTCACGTACTATCATCATTAGTCCATCACCTTATCTTCTATGTCTCCCAACTGCCCTCGTCTTTATTTTTTTAAAGTAAAGTACAAAGTAAATTTATATGGTTTGTAAAAAGTTGGTCTTACATGCATGACCTAAACTTGGTGTAAAAATCATCCTTCCGTTAGTAAAAATGAGCAACTGTATATTTCTGAGGACGAACGGTGCAAATATTTTGTCAGTTACAAAAGAAAAAGTAAGGCAAAAATGGATCCCTGCGGTTTGCAAAAAGTGTGTCTCGCCTCCTCACGTGACCAACATTTTTTTCCCTTTAACTGACAAAATATTTGCAACTTTTGTCCTCATAAATATACAGTAGCTCATTTTTACTGACGGTATAAAAAGTGGGGCAAAAATAAGACCAACTTTTGACAAACCACAAAAATATATTTTACACTTTACTCTTTTTTTATGATCATTTGCATGTTTAATTTCTATAAAAATACGACAAGCAGGAGACGGACATTAATGTGATTTCTATAAAAGTTCCCTTCGTGTTTATAAGTTGAATATCTTTTAACTTTTGCTTAGGGATGAGCGTGAGTCTGAAATCAGTTGGAACCGAAATTGGACCCGATGGATCTAAGAACCTAAATTTAGGAAAAGTAAGAAACGAAAACCAAACCGAGTATAGTTTTCGGTTTTGGTTCCAGTTCTTCGGTTCTACCATACTAAGAACCGATTTTCTGAAGAAAAAAAAAATAAAAAAACATCATCCACTAATGAATTAGGCTGATAATAAAAAAAATATTGGAATTTTTTAAGCGTTTGCAACCATTTACGTTTAAAGCAATAACATTTAAATCCTAAAGCATAAACTAAAAGAAACAATCATTTTATAGTTTCACATTGTTAACGAAACAACGACACATAAATCCCAAAAACAAAATAAAATAAAATAAATTCAAACTTTGTTAAACCAAAAAACCATTACCGGTTATGGTTTCACCATCCGTTTCCCTTTACTATTTTGGTTAGTTTCTTCTAATTGTTCTTCTATATCTTTCACAATCACATCGCCTTTAATATGAAAAACAAAAGAACAAGAGAACCGGACCGAACTAAGTGGTGGTTGATATAAAAAAAAAGATACGTATCAAACAAATAACCCTCAATAATATAAATATATAAAATACATAATACATATACATAAGCAAAGTATCATACAAACTATTCTTAGGAAAGAATAATAAGTAATCAACACGGGTATCGTTCTCGTTGAGAGGTGAAAGGAAATCTACGTTCATGTTGTAAATCGAGCTTGATTGTCATTTAAGTTTTGGTTTTGGTTTCTAATCTAATAACGCAAAGGGAAAACACATAAAAGGCACGCTAAACAAAAATTAAAGGCACAAGTAAATTCTAACGACAATTAAACACTTAACGATTAATTAACGACTAACGGATAAACAAAACAATAACAAAATAAACTCTAAAAACTTAAAATGCAAATTTCTTAAACTAAAATGATAAAATTAACTTTTAGAAATAGAAAATATATTTTTTGTGTATTTTTATTATTTTAAAACTAATTTTAAAGCGTTTTAAACTAAAAAGTCAATTAAAAATATTAAATGAAAACTAAAAATTATAAAAAAAACTCAGAAAAATTCTTAAACTAATAATAAAGGTTTAGGAAGAAAAATGGAATTCACAGCTTATTCCAATAAGCTGTGAAAATTAGAATAAGCGTTATAGCTAAACTCAAAGAGTGTTTATGAAATTCATATAAGCTGCTAAAGCTTAAAAGTAAATTGCATATAAGAATTTAGTGGTGTAAGGGTCTAATGAAAAAGACCCAAGGGCGCGTTGGTTGAGGTGTTGTGTGTGTGAAGGGGATGTCACAGGTTCGAACCCTGTGACTTCCTTTTTTATTTTTTTAATTTCTTTTTGACTTTTAATAAAACAACTTTTTCTAAAACTTATTTTTAAGCTAGGGAAAAGCAATCAAAAGAGACAGTTTTGTTTTTAAGATTTTGAAGTAATAAGCTAAACTGTTTGGCTTTTTGACTCAATAAGCAACTAGAAAAGCAACTAAGCTGAAACAGACCAATACCTAAACCTAATAAGCACTAGGGACAATAAATAAGCAGATCAAATAAGCTGAAAAACACTAAAAACCATTTAGAAAGTTGACTCTAAAACCACTTTTAATGGACTAAAACCACTATCTTAAGCAAAAAATAAGAACTCATAAGCAATTAGAAATAAGCCAAAAACTGAAAACAAATTAAGCACTAAACTCAATAAACTCAAATAAGCTAAAATCAAACAAAACATTTAAGGAAATAAGCTAGAATATATAAATGAAAATAGCAGACTACACTAGGCTTTTCCAAAAATTAAATGACAACTTTAAGCTTAAATTTGAGACTCAAAAGCTAACTTGACAAACTATCAACTAAAAACAGATTGAGACAAGACTAAAATAAGCTAAATTCCATTAAAAATCAAAAATAAGCTAGAATGTGACCACTATTGATCTGCAGCAATTTTAGGCTCTTAAGAACAAAACAAGCTTAACTGACTTTGATCTAAAACATTTAAAAGGATATTCTAAGAACTTATGACTCAAAACAGATGCTCTATGATGCATATGAAACCAATTTTGATCACAAAAATTACACCTTAAGCATTCATTTCATAAATCCAACAAATAAGTAGATTTGAAAAACTTTTGGAATAGCAGACTTTGAGTTTTTGATTATATTGACTTAAAAACTTAACTAAACTTGATTTAAACCTATTAAAACTAACACTTGGACTTGATTAAAGCTTATTAAAACTGACTTGAGTACCTAAGGACAACATGAACACATTTTTTTATATTAAAAATACTTATCCCAAACACTCCTTTAACTCTTGAAAATACATTTTAAGCTAAAACAAATCTAATTAAGCATTGATTTGTAAAAACAGATGAAGAAACAAGCTTACTAAGGACAAATAAGCAAAAACCTGAGGTAATTAAGCACTTTATAATAATCTAAACCTATAAGCAGTTTTTAACTAAAAATAGGACAGTTTTAACTAAAACTAAAATTAAACTAAATGAGATGATGTAAACTAGGAATTTAAATCATATTAAGCTAATATAAGATAGATTAAGCACATATAAGCAGATGATAAGCAGATTAATAAGCTAAACGAGAATTTAAGCTTTAAAGAGAAAGAGTAAATGTACCTTTGATCCCAGCTAAACAGGGATCTAAATAGCTTTTACAAGCTTAGATCTACAAGCTAGCTTTAAGATTAAGCTCTGAATAAGCCCTATAAGCCCTTTCATTTCTGGCTTATCTTCCAAGTGGCTTATTCAATAATTTTAAGTGGATTTAAGTGATAAGCGTATTCAGTTAATCTTAAAACAAGCTTAACTAGCTTATTAGATGAAGTGTGCTTATTGAGCTTATTTAAGTGATTTCCAAACACATTTTGCATAAAAGTGGAATAGGAATTTAACACAAGATCCTAAAGAACAACTGAAATTTTATTAACTTTGAAAAGATTACAAGCTGAAAATGAAATTACATTAATGAAAAAGACAATAAGCAAAGTTACACTAAATAAGCTACTAAAACTACACTAAGCTAGATGATTCCTACTGTGTGATATCTGCTCTATTTATAGGCTGAGGATGAAGCTTCCAGTCCTTGAGGAGCGTCCATGATCTCTCATCCTAGCCCTTGATTTATAACCGCCTCTTAATCCATCATTTTGAGCCCTTGATTTCTTCCACGTACGTCCAACCAATGAAAATGCTGGGGATTGCCAGCGTGGCTTTAAATGGCGTCAGACGTGTCAGGTGTAGGCTTCTAGAATGAATAGGAGCGTGGGATGGGAAGGTTTAACCTGTTGTTACCCTGTGTTTCTTGTATCGATGTGAAAGTAGAGGAGAAAGGTAAATAGTAAAAATAGGCGCGTGTTTATAAACATGATTTGGACCCGGGTTATGGTTTGGGCTCATTATTTCATTACTTGGGCCAGGAATGGGTTTTAGGATTAATGGACTTGGATTTTATAAAGGCTTGTTATGTAGGTTTAAGGTTTATAGTATAAATCTTAATGGGCTGACCCGGCCCATTAAATGGGTACGGGTTGGTCCATTTAAAGATGTATACATCTTCGGCTTTGATTTCCCATACTCTTCTAATCCCGTGCTTGGTTTTGTTCGTTTTGGCTTCATTTTTGTCCTTTTTAATATATCTGATACCTGCACAATACAATTCATAATACAAACAATTACAATGTATTTTTTATGTATTTTTGGTCATTTAAGCTCATTTTAATAAGGAAAAATGATATGTGATTAAACACATATCAAAAATCCCTCATACTATGCTATTGCCGTGTCTTCATGCAATTTTATGTACATACATAGAAAACTAAAAATTTCAACACCCTTAGACTAATTACCTCAAAAAGTAGCTAAGTGTTCATCAAGGGGGATTAAGAAATTGCTAGTTTAAAATGCCCCATTTTACCATTTTTATATATATATGCAAACACTTATTATTGTCATCATTATTAATATTTTTTTTATAACTTTAAGGATCACAGAACAAGAAATACTAAATGGATAAATTCATCGTCTTTGATTTTTCACCCGCCCCAAACCAACCTTAAAAACAAAATCATTGTTAAATACAAGTTAAGATGCTAACACTACTCATAGATGCAAATTGTGTACGCATAGCTACTTTTCGCTCCCTTATTCCTAAGTTCTCTAAATGTTTTATTCTTATTATTGGTGACAAATAATTTAAGTCCTTATTTTGATAAAGTAAACACGGTTTAGACCATAATTAGTTTGAAATCCTTTCCTAAAGAGACGATGTGGTGAGAATAAGGTCCACATTAAGGTTTTAATTTCGCATGATTTAGGGGTTATCCTTTTTATTTCATTCAAAACAACTCAACTACGAGTCTAGAGATGGAGGCTTTATTTAGATAATCCCAGAGTCGAAATTTGGCTTTATTATTATTATTATTATTAGCCAAATTTCAAATCATGTGGTCTTTTAACTACATGGACAACGGTAGCGAGCCGTCAGGAATCGGTAGCCTATTTCCCCACAACACTGACAAAACCTCGATGTGTACCTTACTTTTACCAGAAGGAATCTTTACGAAGAGATCTAAACTAAGAATCACAAAAACCAAAGGAACTTTATTTATTAACAATTAATGTTTATTAAGCTGATGGGAGCAAAAAGCCACAATTAACCTCTATGAGCTCTAAAGAGATCCAACGACTCCATGTTTAGCATCTCAACTTATATTCAACTCTATCATTTCTCGTTCTTCGCAAATTTAAAATCTTTAATAAAAAGACCCGCGAATGCTTAGTCTAATAAAAACAAACTTTGCATATTTAAAGTCTATTATGGAAAATTACAAACTCTTGGCTTTTTCAAGCTAGAATTCGCGTTTTAAAGCTTCTTGTATAAAAGACTAGCAAAAGTTTTCATTTATATAGGTTAAGGGGCAAGCTAGAGCGCAACATGCTCGATCAAGTCAAAATTTATTCTCAAAAAGACAAACTTTCGTGTCAAAACACTTATTTTATTTTTGATTTTTTTTTAATTTTGGCCTAAAATCACATATTTTTGGTGGTAAAATGGGGTCGCGTGAAGACGAGGCAAATGCAAGTAAGATCGAATCGAAAGATCCCCGCATACTAAAACTAAACATTGTCCTTAATGTTTAAAAGGGTCTCTACATAAATCTAAAGCCGTTTATTAATTATCCTAATAGATAAACGTGAATCAATAAGATCTAGGATATCGGATTCCCAAATATAAGCATGCTTAAGGATTGAAGATCGAGTAAACGATGGACAAAACCACGAGCACGAGAGTCTTCACAATCCGGGCAATCCTGAACATAAAACACAAGCCACGAAACACGAGAAAGGAAAGAGGCGAGCCTCCTCACGTCACACTTATTAGAAAATAGAAAAAAAATAAAAAACACGGGTTGCCTCCTGAGAAGCGCTTGTTTTTGTGCGAGTCTCTAGCTTGACCCTCCCCATATCATCGTGATATTAGAGATGAAACATGTGGAAGAGCAAACTTCCATCGGACTTTCATATGACACCCGCTCTAAGGAATAAAAACTATAAGCGGAGATGTCGGGGTCAAAAATGATATCCTCACTCCAGGAGGAGAGATGAAGAGAAGAATCCACCGGATAAGTGAAATAAAGAAGAAAGATTCTGATAACAAATATGATGGAAAAATAATGGCGATCCTCAAAGGTAAACCTCACATTTGTCGGAAAAGTAATTTTCTTATGAATCTCGGGGTCAAAAACTTCGACAATATTCTTCAAATCATCTTTATCAGGTTCATCTTCTAAGCTTCTTGGGTCATGATCTAAAAACACCTCGGGAGGGAGAATATGGGTAGTATCTTTAATAACCAAACTCTCAAGATAGATAATGTCTCCCTCCGAGTCATAATAATCGTCCTCAAAATCCGAAGAAACATCAGATTTTATTACTTTAAGTTTTATTACTTTAAGTTCCTCATAATTAAGTTCTTTCGTAGGAAGAGGAGATAATGGATCATCATTTAATAACTTCTCGAGTAGAAGAATGTCTCCCTCCGGGTCAAAGTCGTCATCATAAATTCTCGGTGAAATTGAATCACTTGTAGGACAAGCTTCGATTTCTTCCAGAACGAAATTACCTCCCGGGTCAAAACACTCATCCTCATTAAGCTTAGAAAGAGGCGTGACTAGCAAATCCGGCTCATCAAGTTTAGAAACATAGGAGTCCTCGCTCTCGATGTCCTCTAACACCTCATTAAAAAGAGGATTTAAGTCACTAGAAATGTACTCGTCATTAAATTCAAAAAGAGGGTTCGAATAAATTTTATAATTTTCCTTCGGAACATCCTCCTCAGGAAGTGACTCGTCATCACTAGAGGTAAAAGCATCATTATCATTGAAGAGAAGATAAAAGAAAGTCACTGAATTTCCCTCAGGAATGTTAATGGGAGAGAAATCATCACACGAAGGTAAATCACACTCACTATCACTCCCGGATGTATCCTTGGACTCACTTGGGATTGGAACAAGGTCCTCAACACTAGACTTTATGAATTCGTCCGATTACTTTTCAGGAATAGTGCTAAGATGCTCATCCCCCATACTGAGAGAGTCCTCGGGCTCCATAGTCAGTAAGACGGGTGTGATTACATTAGACGGGGGAATTTGAGAAATAACTTCATTCAAAGGAATGGTACTCTCCTCGTCATCATAGCAAATAGAATTGAAATGTCGTGAAGGCTCGGGAGTATTAGTACTAAGATTAGCTGCCTGCTCTAGTTGACATAACTTTTCAACCAAGGATTTCACAGCTTTAAGAACATCATTCATCCTTTGCTGATTAAGGTCTTCTTGAATACTTTGAGGTTGATGATCGATGGAAAACTGTGTGGGTTGGTCAAAACCGTAAGAATTAGAATCATAGCAAGGGTTAAGCTCAGAGTAGTTTTGATGCCACGGTTAACATTGATAATCTTCATAAGGACCCCCACATTTTTCACAATTAAGATATTGTTGTGCAAAACTCGGTGAATTTTGTGGATAATAATTATCGTAGCCCGGTTCATGCTCATAGACAAGCGACACCCATGGTGGACAATCATAACCATAATGAGCATTGTTCCCACATAATTCACACGAGTATGATTCGTACTGGAGTTGTAGAGGGTGGGTGAAAACGTTTAGAGGATCATTAAAAGAGTTCGGATTAGGAGCATTAATGGATGAATTTCCATCTCTTGAAGCGCAAAACAAACTAAATCCTTCTCTAAGACCATCTCCACACCACTTGCAAGTACACCATTGACAACGTACACCATGTTCTAACGGATCTCCACACCCAAAACAATGAAATTGGTCGAACGAAGATGTTTGGGGTTGTGAAGGTGGGTAGGAAAAATCAGGTGTTTCAGACAAACTCGTCTCCGAAACTCACATTGGTACAACGCCAATAATTTCCACCGTTAAACGGACCTCCACACCACGAGCACCTTGAAAACCAAGACATGTTGAAGAATTATCGGATAAGAATTAAACAAATAAGAGGATAGAGAAGAATATTTATAGATTTTTCAAATAATACATAAGGAAAAGAATTAATAAAAATAAGAAAGAAAAATATTTTTGGTAACAGAAAGTCAAAGGTGCACGGTAGCTCTCTAGAAAACGCACAAAGAAGCGAAGGAGCGG
>BQNB010184621.1:0-12293 GCA_026074375.1 Tanacetum coccineum
ACACCCTTAGTTTAAACCTCCATCTTAGCCCAATTAACCATTTCATCAACAGAAAAGTTATTGCAATACCTCTTTTTGGGAGGGCTAATTTTCTTATAAACACAAGCATCCATGTCATATGTAATAGCTTGACTTAAATACTCTGAAAAATTCATATCTAAGTGATCAAGATAAAGAGTAAGCCTACCAAATGTTTCTTCAACATCAAACATGTAAGAGGTCGACCTATCATCACAAACCCTAACTAAACCCCTTTCTAAGTCTTAGCTTGGTACTTTATAATACAAGCCTTGAAAGTAGCAGCCACCACTTTTCTGCTAAAAATTCAGCCAACTGTTCATAAGGCATCCTTGGAATAGCAATTTCAAGGATGACGCCATCAACATAAGTTAACGGTAAATGGGAAAAGTAGCCATCATTATAAACATCAAATTGATGCAGGTCGGTATCAGGGATCATTCTGATAGATTAAAGGAAAAAAATTAGGGTTCTTCAACAAATTAAATTAGGGAAAACTAACTACAATCGATTAAAAAATAAAAAGGTAAGAAATTTTGACATACTTTATTACATAAATTAGGGTTCTTAGAGTATCTGTCTATTATTAAATAACAAGAACTAATGACTGTTTTAATTAGGGTTAAGAATGAATTGGGGATGAAGATGATTTTGGTGATTGTGAACTTTGATTGTGGTTAAGTGTTTACAAGTTTTATAAAACCCTACACCCAAACCTGGAACTTTCATTTTTGCCAAAACGAACCCCTCAAAGTGTATAATGGGAAAATTCTAACGGAAAACAGGAAAAATAGGTTAATAAGGTGCCACGTCAGATTTACCACTAACCATGGCTACAAAAGAAAGATTATCATATTCGTTGCACACAAAAGAATAATTAAAAGATGAATGCCTAGAAAAGGAAAACGGGCATACTTTGATGCATTTTTAGACCATTAGCCCATAGACAAATATATAAGTTTGCCAACAATTTTTTTAATACTCAGTCATATTAGGCAAAAACTTATCATTTTCAGACTCTTCATGATTAAGCATAATATTTTGCTGCAAAGGAGTAGCAGCATGCTTACATGACAACATACCATATTCACTTAGCAATTCAAGACAATACTTCCTTTGAGACAAACACAGACCATTTTCATTTTCTAAAACTTTAATTCCCAAAAAGTATTTCAACAAACCAAGATCTTCAATCATGAATTTGGAACTTAAAAACTTTTTGAATTTATGAATTTCAAGCCCATTGTTCCTAGAAATCACAATATCATCTACATATACAAGAATAGCAATGAAGATACCATCCTTACTTTTAACGTATAAAGAATAATCATTTTTACTTTGCACAAAACCATTTTTAATAAGAGCAGTAGTTAATTTCTCATTCTATTGCCTAGGAGCCTGATTTAGCCCATACAAAGATTTAACTAACTTAGAAACTTTGGTTTCATTTTTATCATAATAACAAGGAGGTAACTCCATATAAACTTCTTCATTCAAATCCCCATATAAAAAGGAATTAATCACATCAAGTTGATGTAAAGGCCAATTATTTTGCACAGATAAAGCAATTAAGCACCTAACTGTGATCATATTAGCAACAGAACTAAAAGTCTCTTCATAATCAATGCCCTCACTTTGACTAAACTTTATCCACAAGCCTAGATTTATACCTAACAACCTCACCAGATGACTTATACTTAATTTTCCAAATCCACCTACACCCAATAGCTTTTATTCCAGAAGGAAGCTCAACAAGAACATGTGTATTGTTTTTATGCAAAGCCTCCATTTCAAGATTCATGGCCTCAATCTATTTAGGATTTTAAGAGGCCTCATGAAATGTCTTAGGCTCAGTAGACTTATTTAAAGTAGTAGAAAAACATAGATTTCTACAAGAAAGATTAGCATAGCAAACATATTTTTCAAGACCATACTTCACATTACTAGTGACAACATAGTCATTAAACTTGGATGGCAAAACTCTTTGCCTGGTAGACCTCCTCGGGACAGGTGATGTTCCTAAGACAATGAAAGGACCCTCACCATTTTTACTTGTCTAGACATTGCCCTTAGAGGAATTATTGTAAACAGACTTAAGTCTGGTAGTTATAGAATTAAGTCTGGTAGACATAGTTAAGTCTGCCAGTACTAAGTTAAGTCTGGCAGAACAATAGTTAGTTCTGTTCTTGTCTAGTTAAGTCTGTTCTATAGATAAGTGTTATCTTAGATATATATTAGGAAAAGATATATGTTATCTTTTCACATGTTTTGTATAGCCTTTTAGGGTTTCCTTGGTGTATAAAAGGAACCCTACGGCATAGAGTTTTAAATAACAAATAGTAGCATTAAAGCTTAATAGAAATCAATAGCAAAGTTAGTATTATATTGTGTTCTTCTTAATACTTGTGTTAAGATTCCGCATTAACACTTGATATTCATAGTCAGTGTCTCTCACATAGTTGATTTGGATTTATTCAAGTTAGCTATTGTCTTACAAAGGCTATATAGATCCAAAACCAAGGACCTACAAGTAGTATCAGAGCTTGTTACTCCCTCAAAGACTGTCAATGCTTTAGGGGAGGAACAAGTTGAAGACATAAGCCCTACAACTCTAGAAGCTGCTGAAATCTTAACAAAAGTTCAAAAGATCAAGTCAGTTGACAAAGGAAAGAGATACAAGAGAAGGAAGAGTTCAAAAGAATTTGCTGGTACTGGTTTGGACTTTGAAGAAGTTAAGTCTGCCTTTGAAAAAGTTAATACTGGTGGCATAAGAGTCTCAGTACCTTCTCCAGACAGAGGTAGAAGAGAAGGAAAGGCTCCTATGACAGAAGAAGAAGAGACTCAAGCTTCTAGAAAGACAAAAGAACAAATTCTTCAAGAAGAAGCAGGACTTGCTGAAGCTATCAGATTAGATGCTTTAGAAAAAGCTTTGGAAAAGGAAGAAGTGGCCAAACAAGTTCATTTGGATTCACTTATAGCTCAAAGGATGGCTGAAGAGCAAGAATTAACAGAGGAACAAAAGAAAAGGAAGGCTCAAGTTCAGTTTGAAGCTCAATCTTATACTGAAGAAGATTGGGATACTATTAGAGCAAAGCTTGAAGCAAATGCAGAATTGAAGGAGAGTGTGCTTGGAAAGGATCTTACTGTTGAAGATTATGCAAAAAGGATGGTAGAGTTGGTAAATCAAAGAAGAAAACACTTTGCAGAGGAAAGAGCTAGAGCAAAAAGGAATAAGCCTATGACTCAAACACAGCTCAGGAACTATATGTCAAACTTTCTAAAGAATCAAGGGACATGGAAGTTGACTCAATTGAAGAAGTTGAATTTTGAAGAAGTGAAAGCAGAATTTGAAAAATTGGTTAAGCAATTGGATACCTATGTCCCTATGAACTTTGAAGCAACAAAGGAAAGTTTGAAGAGATTTGGTGAAGAGCTTCAAACTAAAACTGCAAAGAAGCTAAAGTTTGATGATGAAGGTACTCAACCAACAGAGGAGAAGATTGAAGAAGACAAAGATGATAAGCCAACCAAGAAGACTGGAAAGAGGAGAAAACAGATAGCAAGGAAAGGATTCCATACAGACCATGATAGGGATGAATCTGAAGATTCAGATGAAGCTAATGAAAAAGATGATTCTACTTCAGGTACTAAAATTCCCATTAATCCTGTTCCTGTAGCTACAAAATCACCCAGTATAGCCAATTACAAGATCATTAAGCAAGGAAGGAAAGGTGTATACCAGATTGTAAGGGAGAATGGAACTGATATGGTATACATAAGCTTTGGAGCAATGCTGACTGACATATCAAGAGATGATCTTACAGAGCTATACAGGATTGTCATGAAGAAACATGGTATGAATGAGCCAGAGGATGAATTTGAAAAGGTACTTTGGGAATACTTGAAGAACATGTTTGAAGAACCCCTTAGTACAGATTCAATTTGGAGTTTGCCAGGTCAACAAAGGATAATTTGTTGGAGATACTATGATGCTTGCAGAGTACATTGTTTGAACTTGGAGTCTGCAGATGTTTATATGCTAATAGAGAGAAAGTATCCTTTGTCTGCTGAAGTATGCAAAGCTATGTTGGACAAGAAACTTCAAGGAGGAAAACCAGATGAGGATTGTTATAAACTTTTGAAAATGATGGAGAAGCAAGCTGGTATTAGAAAATAATGGAGATTGATGAGTTAGAAATCTAGAATGGAGATGAGGAGAACAACACTTGGTGGAGGTGCTATGCACTAACACAACAAATGGTTATCAGTCCACCATGTCTAACAGACATAAGGACTGGCTAGTCCAAAGCAAACGACTTTGGTAAAGACTTCTCAAATCCGTTGATGGTTGACAGTTTACCAAAAACTGTATGGTGATCAACGCACCATAGTATTGCACTGAAGCATTGGCTAGCCCAAGAGCAAACGGTTACTTGGTAAAGGCTGCATCAAATCCGTTGATAGCTGATGATTTGCTAAAAATCATATGGTATTCAA
Organism: Tanacetum coccineum; assembly: GCA_026074375.1. Taxonomy (NCBI): domain Eukaryota; kingdom Viridiplantae; phylum Streptophyta; class Magnoliopsida; order Asterales; family Asteraceae; genus Tanacetum; species Tanacetum coccineum. The sequence goes on from BQNB010184621.1 coordinate 4,516, forward strand.
CTCACCAATGTTTTACGTACTGAGAGTTGAAATGGTTTTCAGTCAACCATGGACATGCACCTTTCTGGTGGCCAAAGGACTGTCTACTCCAGAGTTAATAGCTAACTGGTAAAGAGACATCAAATCCATTAAATTTTCATTGATTCACCTCTCACATGAGTTAACACACCTGGAAGTGACGAGAATAGACTGAAACTTTATGATTTGATGTACATATAGTCAATGTTGCTGCTTATTGAAGTGTTGCTGAAAAGATATGACTTGTTGCTGTGAAGTGCTGATTATGATACTTAGAAGATTAGTTGCCTTAAAGATCAGGTAATGATGATTTGAAGCATTGCTGATAGAAGTCAAGAACTTGTTTATTCAGGAAGATCATCATGTTGCAGTTCAAGAATAATTCCAAAGATAATGCTCATAAAATCCTCAAGAAGTTTATAATGAAGACTCTCAAGGAAACTTGAAGATCACAAGTGAAGTTCAAGTTAGGGGAGGATTGTTAGGAATTATTGTAAACAGACTTAAGTCTGGTAGTTATAGAGTTAAGTCTGGTAGACATAGTTAAGTCTGCCAGTACTAAGTTAAGTCTGGCAGTACTATAGTTAGTACTGGCCTTGTCTAGTTAAGTCTGTTTATGTAACAAAATAGTTATAATAGTTATCTTAGAGATATCTTAGGAGATATCTTAGGAAAGGATATGCATTATCCTTTCATACATTTTGTAAAGCCTTTTAGGGTTTCCTTAGTGTATAAAAGGAACCCTACGGCATAGTGTTTGGGCATCAAAACCTAATAGAAATCAATAGAAATATATGAAGTTAGTTTTACAATTATTCTTCTTAGTACTTGTGTTAAGATTCTGCATTAACACATAGTATTCATAGTCTTTGTCTCTCTTATAGTTGATTTAGATTTATTCAAGTTAGCTATTGGCTTACAAAAGGCTAATCAGATACAAGACTTTGGACCTACAGAACACTATAACGAACTTATCAAGATATGGCTTGCATACTCGGTTCATCAAGTCCATAAACACAGCAGGCGCATTAGTCAATCCGAACGACATTACTTGGAACTCAAAGTGAGCATACCGAGTTCTAAATGCAGTAATCGGAATGTATTCCTCTTTAATGCGTAACTGGTGATATCCTGATCGCTGATTGATCTTAGAATACATGCTTGAACGTTGCCGTTGATCAAATAAATCATCTATTCTCGGAAGAGGATAACGATTCTTTATAGTCAACTTGTTCAATCGCGATAATCTATACACATCCTAAAAGATCCATCTTTCTTTTTCACAAACAACACTGGTGTTCCCCACGGTGATAAACTCGGACGAATAAATCTTTTCTCCAACAGCTCTTGTAATTGTATCGACAACTCTTTCTTCTCAGATGGTTCCAATCTATATGGTGCACACGAACAGGTGCGGCCCCCGGTACTAGATCAATTCGAAACTCTACTTGCCTCGGTGGTGGTAGTCCTAGAAGCTCCTCAGGAAACACCTTAAGAAATTCATAAATTACAGGTACGTCTTCCATTCGTTTCTCCTTCAATTTCTTCTTCGTAACGTGTGCCAAAAACAAATGACAACCTTGCTCGACATATTTACGGGCCTTGATACACCAAATAACCTTCAATCGAGATCCACCTTTGTTACCTTCAACTATCAACGTTTTATTCCCATACGGTATACGAACAACTTTCTCGCCACAGACGATAATGGTATCGTGCTTGACAAGCCAATCCATACCGATGATGACGTCAAACGTACCAAGCTCAATCGGCATAAGATCAATTTCAAAAATATGGTTCACTAAACTCAAAGTGCAACCTTTCAAAATAGTGTTCGTACTAACTACCCTTCTGTCAGCTAACTCTACTTCATAACTACCCTCTATTTTAATCGGTTTAATATCGAGTAATGAACTAAGTCTAGTGTTCACAAAACTCCTATCGGAACCCGAATCAAATAAAACATAAACATATCGGTTATTTAGCAGAAACGTACCAGTAACCACATTTGGACCTTTCAGCTCAGCGCCCTTAATAGCGTAAGCTCGACCATGAACTTCTCCAACTACTTCTTGATTCACCTTCTTCAGACATCGGTTCCTAGTATGACCTTGCTCACCACAATCATAACAAGTCCAAATAGGCTGAGTGTTAGCACCCGTAGCAACACTCTTCTGCCTACAATACCTTGCCTTATGTCCAACCTTTCCACACTTGTGACATTTGATCGTACAATGAGCAACATGGTGAGTAAAACAATGTTCACACAAAGGAAGCTTTCCATCAGTAGGAGCGGTAACCATGGCTCGAGCATTTCCTTGCTTTTGGTTATTCTGCAAAGTCTGACGAGAGTTATCCTTTTGATTGCCCTTACCACTACTATTTCCACCTTAAAGGTTTTCCCACTTTCGCTTCTTACCTTCCAAAATTCTATCATTTCTAGCTTGCGACTTCTGCTCTATCAACTTATGAGCCATACGTATTGGTTCGTTCAAATTAGTAGGCTTAGACGATGTTACTTCACCCTTAATGTTATCCATTAGACCTCGAATATAAGCATCAACCTTCACTCTTTCAGGCTCAACCATTCTCGGATACATCAATGCAAGCTCATTGAACCTCTTAGTATAAGCAACAATGTCATACTCCTTAACCTTCAAGTTCCACAACTCGTGCTCCATACATTGTATCTCTTCTATTGGACAAACTTTATCTAGCATCTTTGTTGGCTTCATCTCATCCTAGGCATTTGTTCTCAGTCGCCAAACCTAAATTCACTTTAGTTTTCCACCAAGTCAAAGCTGGTCCTTCCAATGTAGCAGCAACAAACTTTACCTTCTTACCCTTAACACATTCACTGATCTCGAAAACACTCTCAGTTTTCTCGAACGACCTTCGCAATTCAACAACTCCTTCAACCCCACAAAAGGCAACAAGATTGCACTTCATAAACCTAACAAAAATGCACTCACGAACAGCAGGTGCAATGTCTCGACCTCTAACTGGCCCAGATCCACTAGCATCGTTCTTAACATTCGTTTGCCTTGCATGCTTAGCAGCAATAGCGGCATCAAAACTTTCCTTGATCATTTGGTGAATAGCAGCTTGAGTTATAGGTGCAGACTTTGGAGGCATGATTCTGTCACGTCATACAAAAAACAATCTGGTAAGCATTCATAACATGATACTCTCATAACATGATATAATGACAAATCAACCATAACAACAGTCACACAACATCAAGTAGTAATCAAAAGATAGTCATTCATTTTTCATCATAAAGATTTAATACACTGTTGCATTGTTTCATAAAATGATACAAATTGTTACAACCAATAGTACTAGTTCTACCAATTGAGGACTCAGTTTAGTGATTACACAACAAAAGAAACTACAATTGAAACCAAACTACCACACATCAGGAGGAGATCCTCGTGGCTCAGACAAAGGACTCTTCTCATCTTCAATCGGAACATCAATAGCTTCATTCGGTCTTTCTTCAAACACAAATCCCCTACGAATCACTCTTGATAGAACTCATGAGCTCGAACTCTAGTCCAATAGAGATCTCTCTCAACTCGTTCATTCTGCATACGAAGGAATGTGTTGCTTAACCTTGCTTCTTTAAGTTCCTTCTTTAGTTTCTTACACTCAGCTTGTTCTTCAACATTCTCGAGCTTCTCAAACAACTTTTCCATTACTGTAGTTCCTTGTTCCACACTAGAACACACTTCATTACCCAAATCCAAAATTAACTTATCATAAAACCTATCCTTTGCCTCTCCTTTCTTCTCGACCAATGTATGCGCCGTCTCACGACCACATAATCGTCTCGAAAAAATAACCATTCGACCAAAAATAGAGCCAATATCCCGTCTCCTAAATCCAAGTAGCAATCTATCACCATCCTCTCAAGGAATAGTGGCAGTAGATGATTCACCTACCTCATAGACACTAATAGGAACAGTCTCATCCTCATGCTCAATTGGATTCTCAACCTCAATATCATTATCAGGTTCAGACTCAGAAGCAGGCGGCGGAGGATTAAGAGGATCCACCTCTTCGTAAGGATATGTTAACTCCGACTCATTCTCATCTTCCTCAATGTCGATCTACATATCATCTTCATCTTCTTGAGGATCTTCTTCTTCCTTAAATTCGTCTTCTTTTGGATCTTCGTCTTCATCTTATAAGACAAGTTCAGGAACAACAGGAACATCATCATGTTGATTCGTCTCAACAACGGGTACATCAAGATCATGATTGGGAGGAATCACATTCACCATGATGATCTAGAAATATCATACAATACTTACTTAATAGCGTACCACTTCTTATTATTATCGATATACTATTATCAAAATAACAGTTCGCTTAAAAGCGTAACAAACAAAAATTTACAATTTGCGACATTCTCGATCCGCATATATCTTAGTTATATTTCAAACATACATAATGGTAGTTATCATATTATCACATGACATTTTATGCATACAACATATGCACAAATGCACCAATACATAATACTTTATGCATCCAACACATGCATAAATATCTTTACTTAACCGATCATACATATAATACATACATAAATATACTTACACGTAACAATTAATAAATGTACCTTACATGTAACCAATGGCAACGAGGAGTATCGGCGTGCGTGTAGAAGCGTCATAGTTTAGGTTTTTCAAAAGACTCGACCTAGTTCCTTACAATCTTAGACTCTTGACATTACTTTGATATCTGAAATGACTATAATCCTAGTTTTGAAAACAACCTAGTTCTCTACAACTGAAGCTCTTGATATCAATCTCTAACACCCGCCCCGAGGGGCATCGGATTGCGCAGCGGAAATTGGCAATTTGGTGTTACTAAATGGCATCCGTTACCACGATAATAGAAAACGACTCAAATAAGATGTTTACCAAGCATGTGTTCCATAATTATTCAGAGTTAAAAGTGCATTTAGGTCCTACAGAATCGTAACCACTGTCTATTACAAACCATGAAAAACATATTATTTTCAAATAAAAGACATTGTTTTAGACACAACATAAGATATTGTTTTTGAATGACCGGAACACACAAGAAGCCTTTCCATAAAATCCATCACCACACGTACGACACCTCCACGCCATCGTTGCCTTCAGCATTGGTTACTTGGGATAAAACATGTTTAAAACGTCAACAACAAAGATGAGTGAAATTCATAGAGTTTAAATTAATCAATAAGTAAAAACCTTTGAACACATTATTAGTTCTCGGGAAAATAAAGCAAAAAATGCAATGTATAGCAACTTCTTTTCTTTCACGTAATAAGCTCATGACACTGAACGTTAACAAAACATATGGTATTTCATATGCTAAAAGGTGCCCCAAACAAGGTATTATTGTCATATACCTACTAATTTCTAATAACAAAATGTCCGTTTGATAGGGTGGTCACAAGGATTCAAACCCCGGACAGGGTTGTCAAACAAAAAATAGATCTATTTAATGCATTCGCGTTTACCTCACAACAAGGCAATTAATGGTTCATGAAATAAAGGACTTTGTCAACATTAACTTATGCGGAAACAATCTCATAATCGGGTCCAGCATACCATAAAATCATATGTGTTCGATTTATAAAAACAAACATGTATCCCCCTCGCGGGTTTAAAAACATTTAAAAGAATTTAATGGGAGGCTATGAACTCACCTTAAGCAAATGATCCAAATCAATCAATCTAATCAACAAGTGCAATAAACTTTACGTCTTAACCGCGACCTATATAGTACATATATAGCGGCACGTGTCTAAAAGTATAACATATCATATATTGCATACTTGCATATATATATATCACAATTTCATATATACAATCATATACTAGAATCTCCAAGTGCGACGCAAAACATTTTGCTTTGATTTACTTAACAATATCACATAAAGTTTTCATTTTTAGAAAGCTTGCCGAAAGTAGAGATAATGTAACCCAAACTTAGTATTTCATCTTAGTTTAACTAACATTACGAATCATTTGCTTGTTATAGACTATATTCAAAAGTATACACAAGTTTGACTTTCAAAAGTTAAACTTTGTAGTTGACTTTTTACCCAAAAATAACCCAATCTTGACTAGGCCGTAAAATCTTCGTTTTTAGGAGTTACAAGGCCTACCTTATATAAAAACGGACCTTAGAACATCCTTTAACATAGACAAATGACTAATTTATATTTTAAAAATTTCTTGACACACTATGGTTAAGTCAAACTTTCTGGTCAACAAAAGTCAACACAAAGTCATATCAAAACTCATTTTTACCAAAATCTAACTATTCCAACATGTTTAACTAGCCTAAAAACATGTACTAAAACCAACAAACATATGTTCATACTTGAAATACTTTCAAACCCATTTTGCACTTGAATCAACTAGCTATAATCAGATATAGGTAATAACCATCTAATTAATTAACACTTAATAACAAGTAAACACTCACAAAGCTAGAACAAGACTTGACTTTGCTTCCCCCTTGACCAAACCATACAGACGAACGAACCCCCAAAACCAAAACCAAACCTTTTCAAATCAAACCACTTCAAAATAACAACAATCTATCAACTAGAAACACACCCTTATACTTGGAATTTACAAGAATCAACCAAAAACCTAACTTCTTCAATACTTATTGCATGTGAGGTTTCTTTAGTGGGATTTGTAGAGGATTGAACAAGGATTAAAATGGTATAATCGGATTTAAATGCATGTAAGTAACAAATTTTTGACAACGATTTGTGTGTGTGTGTTTGAGTTCGACGGCAACAAGGACAGGAGAGAAAGAAAAATGGAAATTTTGTAAAATAATGAAGTGTATGTATGTATATTGTTTATATAGAAAGAAACTTTAACCATTTGACAACTTTAGCCCCTTCTTTCATAAGTCCTTGCAACCTTAATATAAAATGGTTATATTTTCGTTACTTAGCCGGCTAAAACACGAGTAACATCACGTTTGTAATTATTTTAAATACGTCCCCTAAATATAGTTTAAAACCTTTAATAAAATGTTAAACCTCGTTAAACACGACCTTTAAATACATTTTTTACAAAAACTCGGGGAAACGACGAAAAATACAAAATTAACATATTTACGCTCTCGGAGCAATAAAATAAATTTTCTGACTTTCTTAGATGCTAAAAACAAATAGAAACTAAATCACGAAATGAAATTTACCAATACATGGAAATTCTAATCAACCACATATAGCATAACGACTATAATTATTTACGTAATTAAAAATAACTGTCTTAGCTAAGGATAGACGTTGACCTGAAACTCGGGTTGTTATAGCGATATAAAAACAGATAGAGTGAATTGGTGAGTAAAAGAAATGAGAGATATAGTGAGTTGAAAAATAGAAAGAGAGTTGTGCGATATAAAAATAGTTAGAGTGAATTGGTGAGAAAAAGAAATGAGAGATATTGAGAGATTAAAAACATAAAGAGAGCTTGTGAGAATCCAAATTAATGATGGAAATGCTTTTTGGAAAGAAATTGAGGTTAATACTGGTGTCTTAAAGTTAATGCTGCTCAGCTTAAAACTTAATACTGCTAAGCTTAAGTTAATGCTGTTAGGCTTAATTTACTGCTGCCCATATTAGTTTATGCTGCTAGGCATACACTTACTGCTGTTAGGCATAAGTTAATGCTGCCAGGCATAACTTGCTACTGTTGGGTTAGTTAATACTGTTAGGCTTAACTTAATGCTGC
>BQNB010184625.1:0-10757 GCA_026074375.1 Tanacetum coccineum
GCTAGAATAATCATCCCATAGTGTATCGAGTACCTTTAAGAGATTCACACTTTTCTCTCTCACGTTTTGATGAAACATGTGACAACAAATGCCATAACTCCTGAGAATCGTAACCTGTGACAGTGGATCCTGGAGAAACACAATCATCTAACATCATATTCCTGCAAGAATTTTTTCAGTTATGAGACATGTCCTCAACACACATTTCCACCTTCGTTATTTCCACAAAATCCTGTGACTCCTAATTCCAGCAGGAATTTTTTCAATTTTGACGTTGCTGCAGGTAAGAATTTGTATACTGCGTGTTCCAGATAACTCATATCAATTAGATTGCCCAATTCTTTAAGTCGTATGCAACCGTGATTCGTTGAAATAAAAGCATAGTTACGTAACTGTGAGAGTATGTACTCCTTTTCTACAAGACACTCGTGACAAGATGTTTCTAGGTGAAATATTATGAAAGAAAGTAACTCAGGTTATCAATCCTGTATTTTCTTTCATATATTTCATTAGAAATGTCTGGTAAGAAGTGCTTTTTGAAAACTTCATGTTCAGACAACCGCTGAACACCAACTTTGTAAAGCATCTGAGTTACGTTTTCGGCATGAGAATCGCTTAAGAGTGCTGGATTGACAACTCGAAGTTTGATATACAGTTTTCCAAAAGTTTCAAAGCGATGATCGGGTCCGGATCCGTATGCAACCAAATTGAATCATCCTGAATAGATGCATAAGTACCATCCACGAGTGGAATAAACCGTAACTTGTAAAGAGAACTTACGACTTCAGCCTGATTCCCATTACCCGACATCAGAAACAAAACATTTACCCGGCACATAAGGATGACATAATTTGAATAAGAAATTCGGGCCCACACTCTTTAATGTGTAACTCTTGTGCTAAAGAATCAGTTAAAACCGTATATATTTATTCAGGTATCCAACACCAACACCAAGAAGCTCTTTTATCAGACTTTCAGGCAACAAAGAAGCAGACACTTAGAATTACGCAGCTTCGATATAATCTTGCTGGAAGTTGAGAAAAAAAACCATGCACTTCCCCTCCAAGAGGAACGAAGCTCATAAAGACGGAAACACCCTTTGCCGGATTCTCTTTAAAACAAGGCAGGCTAAAGAATGACTGCTCGGCACTAACAAACAAATTTGGAACTTTCCTAGTATAAACATTTACAATACCATTTCCAACAGCTTCTTTCCTCATGACAATGAGTGAATCATCTAAAAGATTTCTAAACTTTGTTCTTCTAAAATAATATTCAACAAAGTGGACAAAAAAAATACTTGCCAGATCGGCCCAACCCGAACCAAAACCACACCAGTATACTCTGTTTCGCTATTTGTCCTGTTACCCTGCCCGCCTATATTACAACGCAAAAGAGAGTACCTCAGAAAGTGAGCTAATTCCCAGCCTCCGAAATAAAGCAGAAACCTTTTCTTCAGTAATAAGATTCCCCAAACACAGAAAATTCACATTGTTCAAGTTCAGAAATTCCTTTTCTAGCTCCTCGTCGTCACACCAACATATGAGACCAAAGGATTGATGTAAAGAAACCCACTGTCATGCACAGTTGGAAGGATCATCGTTTCCTTTTCCTCCTTGCTTTTGGAAAACTTGGAAAACCCCCGAGTCTAATCCATCACTCCATTTCTGGAAAACTTGGAAAACCTAACACGTGAAATATACAGAACTATGAGCATGGCTACTGGTATGTACTAACCGGAGCAATTTCAACCCCTATATATTTTTATCTCAAACGGGTCGAAATTAACAAAATTGACTAGAACATTAGCGGGTGGGTTATTTTGAATGTATAAAACCTCCTAAAGCGCTTTATTGAGACAAATTGGATATGTATGATAAAAGCATTGACGGAATTCACGCTGTTAAGAATTACTATAAGAGATACCAAAAATCAAATACGTACGAAAAACTATAAAGTAGTGCGGAGTTTCAAATCGATTTCTTCCGTAGCATTAGAATTTTAGACAAGTAGAATCAGAACATTGGCCATAAACTTATTATTAAACTCCTGTTGCTAGGCTTTTGATCAGCCGAACTTCGCTAGTTCATTCTCTTCGTTGCAAATGCAAATTAACACCACCAAAAGAAAAATCAACTCAACGCATAGGAAGAAGCCCAGATAGTAGTTTAGGAATGACGCACTTTCGTATATTGCAGCTGGAGTTGTAAGCCTTTTATCTGCTATGACTTGAATGATAATCTTGTCGGTGTTGATTTAGACCATTCCACTAATGAAATAATGAGGCCCAGTTTGATTCGACCACCGAGTAACCATGACAGATAAAAGGCTTTGTAAAAGTTCTATATCATCCATTAATAGTTGTTACCATAATTTAAAACTGAAATCGACCCTAAACTACAAGGAACATATGGAATATCATATCTATTCTAAATCAATGCTCAATAGATCGATTTTCTTAATTTCTTTCTATATAATGTCAATATATAGATCCATGCTTTTTAGTGTTAATCCTACCAGTTTTTATTTTCAAGACCTAAAGCTTCACTCTAGCTACAAGTATCGAAACACTTACTAATCACATGTTTTCAATGGCAAAATCCATTGTCTTTATATGGCTCTTTTAAGTCTTGTATTGTTGATTCAGAACATTGATGCATCTAACGAGTTTGTAGTTGAAGCAACGGCATGTAATCAATGGAACGAAAGAATCCGTTTACAAGTTTGGGACACCGCGGTAAGTGAGTTATATATACATGCATGCATACATTATTAATTGTTATCATCGAGAGTGTTGTTGTTGGTTTTGTAGTATATATGTACGAGGCTGAAAAAGAGCTGGTGGTTTAAAACAAGGCAAAGATGATTACATCTTATGCAACGCACCATCCACCCGGTGATCCATACGAAAGTATATGCGATCTTTTGATGTAATTTCTTGCCTTAGTTTTCAGCCTCGTACACATATATACTACAAAACCAACAACAATATAACAACACTTATATGAACTTAGTTTTAAGCTCACTTAATAACAATTAATAATGTATGCATGCATGTATATATGACTCACTTACCAACGGTGTCCCCAACTTGTAAAAGGCTTTTCTTTCGTTCCATTGATTACATGTCGTTGCTTCAACTACAAACTCGTTAGATGCATCAATATTCTAAATCAACAATACAAGACTTGAAAGAGGCATAAAGACCATAAATGTTGTCATTGAAAACCTGTGATTAGAAATTGTTTCGATACTTGTAGCTAGAGGGAAGCTTTAGGTTGTGAGAATAAAAGCTGTTGGGAATAGATAAAAAAACATCGATCTATATATTGACATTATATAGAAAAAAATCGATATATAGATCATTGATTTAGAATAGATATGGTAACAACTATTAATCGATATAGAACGTGTTATATATGGATAGTTATCATTGATCCTCATATAACTATTGGCTCAAAAGCTCCTTTCATTAACACATACAAACAACTCATATGGCAAATAAAAGCTTATCGGATGTGATAAACATTAATTTTTAATTTCGAATACTTAACATGTTATCGTAAAATAAACATAAATATTAGTATAGAACTCTAAAAGATTCACAATTTTTTCATTAAAAAATAAACATCTTAAGTTTTCCAACATATATAACACATAATATTTGAACCTCTAACTTAATACGGTGTATTCATAGAAGTTGATGAAAAAAAAATATTCAAACTCGTTAAGTTCGAACAATGAACATGTTGTCGTAAAATAGTCATAAGTATTTCTATACAAATCCAAAAGATCCAACGTATGTTGCATTGAAAAATAATACCTACGTCATTTTTACAACAATATATTCTCTATTCGAATCTACAAATTAGTGTTATATCCAATGTGATATATCAAGCATCTTTTAATATAAAAAGATATAATTTCTTTAATTTCTATGACTAAAGTGCAATGATTTGTAAGTTCAAAATTATATATAAAGATTTATAATTTTAAATGTTAAAAAGTTGAATCATTTAGAGTTTTACACAAATAATTATGACCGTTTTACAGCAGTATGTTGAGTGCTCAAACTATCATATTAGTGTTATATCACACGTGATATATATCATACAAACTCCTGTATTGAAAGAACCCAAAAAAAGCAACAAAAAAATGTCAAAAGTATATGAAAGTGTCGTCTATTAAAAAATAATTAAATGTTGGTCAAAATCATTTAATTTATTTTATTTAACGATTAACAATTTATAAAACAACTTTTTTTAATAGAAGAGTGAAAGTGAATTTTAGTTAAAAAAACAAGGATTTTAAGAATGAATATATATGTGTTATATTAGTTAAAAATAAATAAATATAATTAGCCCTCAAATTTTTTATTCTCAAATTAGCAATCTTCTAATTAACTTCGACGTCTGGGATGGTAGAACGTCAGTTTGTCGATTTTAATGAGGGAGATCTATTGATGATAGGTCGCTCGGTTTTTTTAATGGTTCCACCAGCGCGCGTCATTTTTAACCTTTTTAATTGAGACGTCGTCTTACAGATTGAACTTGTATGATAGCCTTTATCGTGTCCACCTTCGGAAGTAAAATGAGCAAACTGGACCGATTCTTGATATCGGATGGCATCTTGTCTTCTTTCCCTTCCATCTCTGCTTTGTGTCTTGATAGACACCTATCCGATTCATAGGTCCCATCCGATCTTAGGAAGTTTTTCTGACTTTGGCCAATTCCGTTCCGGGTGTCTTTCAATCGTGGTTTTAAAAGGGACGTTTTGATCTATTGAACAAGCTTGGAATTCGGTTTTCTTTCTCGAATAAAACCAATTGATTTCCGCTTCAAAAAGAAATACAAGGTTTAAAAAGGTTATTTATTCGTTAGTGGATTAAAGATATGAATTTGAGAGATTCTGGTTCTATCGAGTCTGCTAAGGTGAAACTGGCCCAAATCGATATTAATATTGACAATGGAAATGTTTCTGATGACATCTTGTTAGAAAGAATGGAGCTATCTCGGATTATTAATGACTTTAAACACTTGGAAGCTACTGATCGGATTCAGAAGGCGAAACTTAAGTGCTATCGAGGACGAAAACCGAAATTCTTCCAGGATAATCAACAAAAAATGTTCTCAATTGTCGAATTCGAGGTGTTATAAATGACGGTCAGTGGCACACTGATCCGGAGATGGTTAAAGATGCTTTCATGAGGCACTTTGCTAATCGATTCAAACAACCTGGTAGTGCTCGGCTTAAGATTAATGTTGACTTTCCTAACCAGGACTTTCATTGATCATACAGAGTACCTGACCGTTGTGATCTCATTGAGAAATTCGTTGCGCCGTTTGGATTGGTAGTTGGCTAACAAAAATCGGGGCTTACGATTAACTTTTTGATTTTTAAGGAGATATTGAGTTTCATATCCATATTTTGTTCGGCTTTCGAGTGTTTTCGACAAAGGTTCTTTTCCTATAGTTTTTCCAATGACCTCCTTTATTGCTTTGATCCCTAAATCGCGGAGCCTAAGTTTGTGGCTGATATTTAAACCGATCAGTTTTGATTGGAGTGTTTATAAAGTCGTTACAAAGATCCTAGCTAATCGCCTGGCTACGGTTTATTCCGGATTCTCATTACGACAACTCAACTGCATTTTTGCTAATAGGACAAATCTTAGATGGGCCTTTCTCATACAGAGCTCTTTCAATGTGCAAAAGTAAAAAGAAAACATGCTTTGATTTTAAAGTTATTTAAAAAGGCATACATTCTTTAGATGGGATTACAACTGTGAGTTCTTCATGCCTTAGGTTTGGCCAATATTGGGGTAAAAGGATACAGCGGTACCTAGCATCTTCTATGGCTTCCCGTGTTTGTAATGGTACCACCTCCTCCGATTCCCCTTTGTTCCGTGGGTTAAAACAAGGTGATCCGTTGGCGCCTTTTTTATTTATCCTTATTATGGAGTCTCTTCACATTTCATTTTCTGGGGCTATTAATAACGGCATCTTTAAAGGTATTCAGATTAGTGAATCGACGGTCCTTTCACATCTTTTCTACGCTGATGATGCCATCTTTATGGGGGAATGGTCCGAGCCTAATATGGGTAATATCATCAAGATTCTTAGATGTTCTTTCTACTCGGTTAAAGATTAACATTCATAAGAGTCAAATTATGGGTGGTGGTGTCATCAGAATTTAAGTATAGTCAACTGCTACGATATAGGTGTTTTCTTCAAGCATCTCCCGTTCGTTATCTAGGCAGATGGTGGGAGATTGCATGACCCCCTGTTCTTCTTGGTCTGATTCTCTTCAAAACTTACATCACTTTGTCCCAATGAAAAGCTAAACCATGTCTATCGGGATTGTGGCGGTTAATCTTGAAGTCCGTTCTGGACCTCTCCTATTTATATTTTTATCCATCTTTAAAGCCCGTTGAATTTTTTGAGATATGGAAAATGATTCCGTAGTAAATTTTTTTAGAAGGCAGATTTGGTCGGATGACATATTTCTTGAGGTGCTTGTGACAAAGCTATTAGCTTCAACGAAAATTGAGGCCACGGATACAGCTACTTTGCTCTAAACCGCTTTACTTTTTAAATGGTGTGCGCTTCAAATCACGAAGATGGATATTTATGTTACGTGTTATCAAACTCTTATGGTAGTAATCTGTGAACTTCATACGTCCAGATTCCTTCCATTTTTGTCTTCTAATCTTCGTGAAGTGGAATGTGTTGAAGTTCTAAAGATTCAATTTTTTGTCGCATTGCAAGATTCGTATTCGAAGCTGTTTCACTCAAAACGATTTGGTATGATACTTGACTTCCAGCAGCCGTTGTGCATTAAGGTATTCCTCCCCGTATTTTCGCCCTAGAGTCCACTAAAGACTCACGTGAGTGTAAGTTTGGACCTTCCTTCTGTTGATTTTTCTTTTCGTAGCCGTTCGTGATGGTGTTAACGTAAAACAAGTAATGATGCTATGTGAATTCTTGACCACGGTTATCTATCTCCTCCAAGACAATGGTATTGTGACCTTTCAGGAGACGGAAATTTCGAGTAAGGGAGGTCGTCTTGCGCTTGTTAAAATTATGGCTTTCCCTCTTCAGATATGTCCCCCTAACTAGATGGTGTCTTATTCAGATCAAGATTAACATTTTTGCTTTGGTCGGCTCGCTTTACCGCCTTCCAACTTCGAAGTAATCTGGGTGCAGGAATTGTTATGGATTCCTGTTTTTGATCCCCATTGTGTTCAGATTCCGAAACTAACTCTCATATTCTATATTCAGTGCAACTTAGGTTCACATCTTTTCGTAAGATCCTGCCGATGTGGGAAGGTTATTGGTTGGAAGTTTTTCATTTTTGATGTTGGCCTTGAGTGGTTCTCGCTATTAGCACTCCTCCCAGTAAGCTGTTGATGAGAAGGTAGTTTGCATGGTTGCTTGGTGGCATATTTGGGCGTAAAGTGAATAAGCTGCACTTCGATGTGATTCCTCCTCCAAGACAGGCCACTCTTTTGAGACCGACTTTGTTTTCTCCGTTCCTATTTTTGGTGCTTAATAGATGTATTTGCCTCTTTTCCTTTGGTAGACGTGGTTTATAAAACCCAAATCCTAATCTCCTTGAATTTTCTTTCTATAAGCTCCTTTCTAGTTGAATAAAGCTTCCCGTCAAAAAAAAAGTATGTTATGTTCAAACATCATATTAATGAATATCACACTGTTAGATATAAAATCAAACAAACTCATGTATTGAAAGAACCCAAAAAAGCAAAAAAAAATATCAGAAGTATATGAAAGTGTCGTCTATTAAAAGATAATTAAATGTTTGTCAGAATCATTTAATTTATTTTATTTAACGATTAACAATTTATAAAACAACTTTTTTTTAATAGAAGAGTGAAAGTGAATTTTAGTTAAAAAAACAAGGATTTTAAGAAGGAATATATATGTGATATATTAGTTAAAAATAAATAAATATACAAGCCTTAAGTACAATTTAGGTCCTTAGTGTTTGGTGCGTTAAATATTCTAGTTTTAAAAATTCAAAAAAATGGTTTTGTTTTGGTCCAAAAACATAGTTTTTCGTAACAATTTTGTCACAGAAAGACATAAGTTTCGTTCCCACTTTTATCCAAATTTTATGAATTTGACTAAAATGAACGAAACTATGTTTTTGGACCAAAACCAAACATTTTTTGAATTTTAGACCAAAAGTGAAAACGCACCAAACCACAAGGACAAAAAATGCACTTAACTCTAAATATAATTAGCCCTCAAATTTTTTATTCTCAAATTAGCAATCTCCTTATTAAAGCATCGACTATCACGACATGTCAAAAAACACCTTTTTAGTGTTATATTTCAGTGTCACATTAAAATCCTCACTTTTAACATGCCATTTGAGACTCACAATATCCAACTAAAATACAAACTCAACAAAAAACTATTAAAAACTCATCTTTTTGACTTTTTTGCTTTTTCACGCCCCGCTAATTGTTTGGCGTTCACCTTTGCGAAATGCATCTCCAGTGTCGTGGCTTGCATTTGACGATACCAAAACCATGTCTACATCGTACTTGGTGTGCTTCCCGCTATTGTATAAGGCTGATCACGGTCCAAAAATCAAAATGGACCGACCAAGACCGGATCGGACCGAAAAACAATTTGGTCCATAACATGAGACTGAGGACGTGAAATGTGTGGTCAATATAGAATTGACCAGATCGAAAACCGAATATGAGAGAAATAACAGACCAAGAACCGGACTGAAATATCTTTGTTCCGGTTAGCTTGTCCGCGGTCTATTATGCTTGGCTACTAAGGGGGGAGTCTGTTTCGGCTCATATGTGGGCTTATGAGCTTATATGATTCCGGCTTATATTTCCTAAGCTTTAATTTTCCAGCTTATTCGAAAACTTACGAGCTTATATAAGTTTATTATCATACGATAAACTTTTATAAGCCCATAAGTTCAAAACAATCAAAAAAATTAAGGAATATACAACATAAGCTGAAATCAAATAAGCTCATAAACCCACATATAAGCCAAAACAAACACCACCTAAGGCTAATAAGAAACATATAAAGACTTAAATACCAAAAGGAAAAAAGTCAAACCCTAGGTTATGTCCACGTCATCACCTTGTAGAGTCAACCACCACTGGAAACCCCCCGCCGTCTCCCCGTTCGTCGCCGTCAACCACCACCCCCACCACCGTCACAACCATCGTATCACCACCACCAAACCACCACTCAAAACCCTAACCCTACCCCTAATAGTTCACAATTTAATATCGACATAATGAAAAATGTTATAAAATCAGGTTCACTTAAATCAATGACACATAATTGGCTCTCATCTTAGTTAAACACCTTATACCTTAACCTAAATGAGTCTGATAACAATATAGCTAGTATTAGTAAGTTAGAGTATATTCATTTATTAGACGGCATGTATACTTCGCTTTCCGAAGGCGTAGTTTGGTTAAGTATCGATAAAACCGCCTTTCGCGGATTCAAGAAAGTTTACTCGAAGCTGCGTGTCGTTGATAACGAGCTTTTGAATAGTAATGTTAGTTTTAGTGAAAATGTGACTGAGATGCTAGTTAAGTTAGGTGTTAGGTGTTTTTCGTTAGACGATGTTTTAGAACTAGTTATGTTAGTACAAAAACTGTGTATGGGAGTAAGTATGGGTTTATACCATTTATTGGGCTGGGCCAATGAATAGGCTGTATTGTAAATCTTGCACTAATCCAAGTAATGGAGAGATAATCTGCACAAATAAGAGTAAACCGTTAGCCTTACCGCAGAGCGGACCCCGCGATTAAGCTCCGGCGTGAGAGTAAGTATACATATTTGTCAGAGAATGTCAGAGAATGTCAGAGTGTGTGTGTATATTAATGATCAGACAGAATGTACCTCTTTGGGGTATGAAATGACCCCTATTTATAGGCAAGCCCAATACTAGGGTTACCTAGTATTTCGCTTACAACTGTTAGTGGCCGGAGTGGGTCCCTTGTCGGGCAAGGGTCCACGTGTAATCGTTCCTGCGGACGCGAGTATTTTTCCACGGTCGGTGTTTGTCCGCGGAGATGCCACTGGTGCGGCTTAAAAGGTACTCACGTGCGTCTTTGAAATATCTGGAGCGTGGCCCTTTTCAGGCTTAGCGGTCCGGCTATTTGTTGTATTGGGCCTGGGCCCATATGCGTATATTATGAACTAAGCCCAGTAAGCTTGATGCTCATACTATACGTCATCAAGTCCCCCCAGTCTAGTTTGCTTTACTGTGCGCGGTACAATTATAGCGTACGGTGAGCATCACTAGACTAAAGTTCCGTGATCAGATTTCTTTTGCTCCTGACTTGTTCTGCGTTTTTTGCGCAGTATTGGCAGTTTATTGTTGGTTACGTGGGCTTTTCGTATCCCCTTATATTCTGCATGATTCCTGGGTCCCATATCCAGCTGTTATCAGTATCTTTTTACTCCACCTTTGTACCGTTGATTGGGAAGTGTCTCAACACGTGTCATCATCTTACCTTTACCTGACGTAAATATACCATGGGTATAAATAGCCGATTCATGCCCTACTATTTCTCTTTTCATCTTCTTTCACTTTTCTACCATTGTTGATAAATTTCAAGATTTTGTAGTTGCACAGCCTCCTTTACTCTAGCATTTCATTTTTATTCAGGTTAATTTCTTTGCTTCTCTTTTATTATGGGCAGTATTACATCCCTCAAGTGTGTTCTTACACAAGAACATCTTGAT
>BQNB010184629.1:0-12292 GCA_026074375.1 Tanacetum coccineum
GGTGATTCTTGCATGGCATAAGGACACAATGTGTTTGGTTAAAAGTTCAAAGCTACCGTTCATGCTCTTCAAAAGCTGACTTCTCTTATTGCATTTTATGTAGGTGCGCTTCCAATCTGATTCAACTCTAGAGTACACCAAGGTGTGTTTAAGGCTGAGGCTGAGGTGGTTGTCAATGGTGGAGAAATAGAGGTGCAAAATCAAATGACAAAAAGCGCTAGACGATTTATTCTTCATTTGCCTACTACAAGGCTTCGTCTATTTCACTACGGGATGATTTAAGTTGCATACTAAATTACTTTTGCCTACTGTAAGTTACATACTATACTAAATTACTATATGAGTAACTAATATTGTTAACTCTTGTTCCACATTGCCTACAGTCTGCAACAAACGAATGTTGCTGCAACATTTTTATGGAAGAGGCTACTTACTTTAGGTTATCATTAGAGTAGGACCGTCAGGGTTTTAGAGCTTTAGTTGAGACAGATTATTTATAGTTGAATTTGAGCTTATAAAGGAATGGACTTGTATACTTGTTGAAACCATTGTAGTACGCAGGTAGAATAAATGTAAGTATCATCTTTTTTAGCCAGCTGGGCCAAGCTCAGTTCAGACTCATATAAGCAAGGTTGGATGCTTGTCCAGACTCATGTAGACATCACTAGTTTTGATCTTTTTAACTTACTAGTTTTAGTGGGATGCTTGTCCAGACTCATATAAGCAAGGTTGCAAAAAGCGCTAGACGCTAGTCTGGCGGTCGACCACCGCCTAGCTAGTAATCGGTTGAGGCGGCGCCTAGGCGGGGCCTAGGCGGATTGAACTGTATTAGTAGCTTACAATATCAATATCCTCGTATTTTGTTCGTGATGCATTTGAAGCTAATGCACCAAAGTTATGTTGGGTGATGCATATTTATTATATTTATCTAATTATGTCAGATTCGTTTTTCAGAAAGTAAGAAAGGGTGTTTGGCTGATGCATATAGATGATCTCCGGTGCTTGTGCTTGCGTCCTGATAAGCAACCACACGTTTCATAACATATGGATTAATGGTTGATAAGATGCGCGAAAGGGGTTAACACCAAAAAAATTGAGAGCAAAAACAGCTAAATTTGCCAAAGCAACTGTGAAGGCTCAAATGGCGTCATTCAAGGTTAGTTTAAACAACAAATTTACATAAGTGAATAATTCATGAATTCATTATGTCCTGCATAAGGTCATCTATTACTTGTTTACTTGTAGTATCATTATTAACGATTAAAGATTAATAGAACAATAAACATCTTTACTGTCTGTCTACAAAGATTTGGAGTATGGGCTGATTGGGATCATCCTTATCTCACCCTTGATCCAGAATATGAAGCTGCTCATGTAAACTTAGGCTAATTATTATTATTACATTGGTGTGATCGTGATATATAAATCTTATGGTTTTGATAGAAAAAAGTGTTTGGGCAGGATGGTTTCAAAGGGTTTTAATATGGGACAGAAAGCAGTGATGGAGTCCCTCATCGCAATGCACTTGCTGAGGTGAATTTAGGGGTAAACGGCTAAGCTTTCTTTGGCGTTACAATTGATTTTTTTTATTATTAATCATAATTTGGAACCTTATGTAGGTTCTAGTTTTAGTTCTTAATGACTACTTGTGACAAATAGAATTTGTTCATGCGATAGAGTACTATATGTGTGGTTAAGAGGTGTCTCATAACTTGAGTTATGAAAGAAAGATGTTTTTTTTAATTATAAGTTTAAAGTTATAAAAGAAAATTGTTAAGGTGACAACACTTTTTGTTATAACAGGAGCTTTATGACTCGTGCACCATTGATGCTCTAAACAAGCCCGGTTGTGAGCAAGGGCAGGCTGGGCCAATGCCCAGGGCCCAGTATTGTTGAGGGGCACCAAAAACTTTAAGTCCGATAGTATGTTATTTTGATTATAGACCTTTTATAGCCCAATCTTATAACTATTTTAGGATGGTATCATTTTTAAGGCCCATTTGATTGAATCGAATTGTACAGATTATGAACTAATCATACTAAACTTATTACTGCTTAAAATAATATAGTATTTATGATAGTCGAACATTCGAATTATCAAAAATTTGTTTTGTATTATTTTAGTTGAAACTTGAGTCGTGGAACAAAACAGTGCAATGAAGTGATAATTAGTTTACCATTGATTGCAAGTATTTACCTTATTTATATTTAAGTATTTTCGGAATTTTTTTTAAATGTGTACAAATCTATAGAAACATTGTTTAAATAGTTAAACACTTGCTCGTTCTCTCAACATATATATATAGTTTTTATAGTATTAGTACTAATCGACATACATATAAATTTTGCATGTTTTAGGGCCTATATTTTAGTTACGCACAGGGCCACCAAAATTTCCGTGACGGCCCTGGCTCTAAAAGTGTATTGAAATGGAATATACCTTAGGTTGTTCCAATATTTTGCTGAGACCGTGCTTATAAAATCAGCACTTAGTTACATATACAGTAGAAACTCGATAAATTAATACTCGATTATTTAATAAACTCTCTAAGATAATATTTTTTGCCGGTCCCGACTCGGGGATAGGGTGCTAAATTAATAATTCGCTAAAATTATAAGATAATACATTTTTGATAATTTCTTTAGACCCCATATAAAATATAAATTAATAATTCCTTATATATAGCATATTACATGAATGATTTATGAAGGTTTCTTGAAAAATGACTCAATTGTCTTTTGTTTTTTGTTGAAATCAATTTCCCCTTGAATCTCGTCTCTAATTTTCCTTAGCATGGTAAGAACTTCTGGTGTTGTTTTCTCATAGCTCAACAAGAAATTGTTCAATGTGATTGCCGCTTTAATAGCTTCGTTTCGCGAAGGGGGTTCCATTGTAGAACTTTCATCATCTTCTTCATCGATATCATCTTTATTAATTCCAATAACGCTTTCAATAATTTCTTCATCAGTCAACAATTGTGCAACTACATTTTCTTCTGGGTGAGTCAGAACATCTTCGACATCCATTGCATTGCGATAACCCAACTCTTTGATCAAATTCTTGAGTGCTTTCACCACTTCATCTGAGTTCTCAAAAGTCATGTTATCTGTTGATCGAAGTTTACAATGACGAAAGCAGTTCGCAATTGTATTTGCACTAACATCCATAGTCAATGCTGAAATTGCAAGATTCATTGCATCTAATACATTTATTTTTGCTGGATTTGGAACCCCTAATTCATAACCCTCCAAAAGACTTCTATAAAATCGACGACGATAATGCATCTTAAAAGCTCGTATGATCCCCGCGTCACAAGGTTGACACAAGGTCGACCGACTTATTGTGAGTAGCCTTATATAGAATATAGTTTATATGTTTTCTTAAACTTTGCTATCATATAAATTACTAAAAATATATACTTTTTAGAGGCTTAGGTGTAGTAACGCCGGCAATGGCGTTGGCCGGCGTTACTACACCGGACACCGGTGTTACCCAACGCGTTGGGGGCTATTTAAAAAAAAATCACCCCCTCCCCAAACGGCTATATAAATGTTTTTAATTTCCTCCCTTATTTTTAAAAAGTTACAAAACACCCTCTAACGGCTAGTTTTATTAAAAAAAATTAATAAATTTCCAAAACACCCCCTAACGGTTATTTTTTCAAAAAAAAAAATCCATCCCCCCCACTCAACTCATTATAAATACTCCAATACATCTATATTATTTTCTCACAAAAACCACACATTTACAACAAAAAACACATTACAAACTCTTTCACAATGAATCAAAATCAAATTGGTCGTAAACGTTTTTTATATCATTGAGGGGAAAACCGAGCATTCTATTTTCATAAAGCTGCGGTATCACGAAGGTCTTACAACAAGAAGTCTCAACCACGATTGACCCGTAGCCCGATCTTCCGTGACCGTGATGATGCCGTAGACCGTCTACGGGCCCGATTATTCTGGAATGATCACTGGAAGTATCTTGTTATATATTTTCGTAGAAGATTTCATATGAAGCCGTAAACTTTTTTCTAAAAAATTGCAATGGCATTTCAAGATTTATACGGCTAAATCCTCTCTCACAAACATTTTCATTTCTTCAACATCTCGACTCGATTGTAAGGGTTATCGAAATTCAGTATTAGTGCTCTTATGAAGTGCCCGCTGCCATTAGCCAATTGGCATACGGCAGCCACACCCAAGCAAGTTTTGATAAATACTTGCAAATGAGCAGCATAATGCACGGGTGCTTTATTTTTCATTAATATGTGCATCAATGAATTGTATATGCCGAAGTATTTGAGAAGCCAAATCTGAAGACGTTGTAAAAATACATCACAAAAGCATAACAATTGTTCATGGTTTTCGGGAATGCTTGAAAGATTGATTGTATGCACTGGGAATGAAACTCAATTGATCCGTGTCATTGGCAAAGTCAATACGATAGGTGATAAAAATGTTATACTCCCACCAAATGGGTCGCAGCGGATTATGGTTGGGCGTAGTGTTACTTCATAATCAATAGCACAAGATATGAGAGACGACCTTATATGAGTCGTTTTAAATTGTTACATTGGCTTTAAATTAGACTTGTTTGTTACTAATATCACGAAGATTTAAATGTCATCCATGAAAAGTTAGATTTTAAAGAAATAACAAAATATTCCTTAAATGTAGTGCATCCAAATATTTATAGTAATGGACTCCAAAAATGGTGACCACCAATGTATCATTGTTTATCGTACCTTATTGACCTGAGGAAATACATGCTTTAAAACGTCAACAATAAAGTTGGTGAATCACAGTTTATTAAATGTATATATAGTAGGACTACTAGATTTTCCAAGTAAGACATGTAACACATACAATATTTAAAAGTAATTCGGAGTGCACTAAGTTCATGACACCGATGCTCGACCCATATATGTATGCAATTTAATGCACTAAATATGCCCATGTAGATGTTCAAACCCGCAACATCCAAAATTGTTCCGAATGTTTACGTTCGTTGTTTGGTACTCCGTAAACTGATGAGGCCTACTCACATCCGAACGGGGATGTCAATCCCAAAATAGATCTATTCTTAACATTCGCGCTCGCTAACTAGCATTTGACAGTTCTTTGAATAGTGGGCATAGTGGGTTTTCGCTACTTAGGCCTACTCGTAATATGTTTAAAGAGTACTTGTGTCCAAAGTAAAATGATGCATGTTTCTCACCCCCAAAGTTGTTAAAAATGTTAATTGAATAAAAGCGTGGGGGCTATGAAACTCACCGTAAATGGAATGATTGATTATCTAAATCAAGTAAGTGAATCGCCTCGGCAATTTGAATGCAACCTAATTAATTATAGGCCGTATGAGTATAATGTATTTCATATAAATAGAACATCACATATCGCATAGCTACACCACCACCTAATAGTTTTTTATTAATTATTTAAAAGTTAAAACAATAATTAACTCGTACTTTGTTAAATTAAAGTATATATACTTGTACTTGCAAAGAAAGTATTATTTTTATTTACTAACGTAACATTTGTAAAAATGTATGATTTAATAATGATATCTCATTATTAAATTAATTGTTTTATAAAAGATTGTATAAAAATAAAAGTAATGCGCGCGAGTTTTAAAACTTCATATCTTTATCGTTTCGACTCCGTTTTATACGTTTCTTATGTCCACGTTTCCGTATTAAAATAATTTATCAAAATATAAAGTTTAAACCCCTGATGAACAGTAACTTTTACTGTTCATCACAGTTTATATAAATTATTTTTATAAAATTAAATATGTGTAACTTGTTTAAATCATAACTCGTTCGTTATAGCTCCGTTTCTCGAGATCCTTATGTCCTTGGATTAGTATTAAGAAAATTTATCAAAATATTATATTTATAAAATTTAAACCACTGATGAACAGTAGCATTTACTATTCATAACAGTTTATAAAAATATTTTTATAGAATTAAATATATATATCTTGTAAACTACGTAACTTGTTCGTTATAATTCCGTTTTTCGAGTTCTTTATGTCCGTGGGTTCGTATTAAGGAATTTTATCAAAATATTATATTTATACAATTTATACCCCTGATGAACAGTAACTTTTACTGTTCATCACAGCTTATATAATTATTTTTATAAAGTTAATAATATATAACTTGTAAATGTCGTAACTTGTTCGTTATAATTCCGTTTTTCGAGTTCCTTACATGCTCACGATCCTTGTAAATAGCACTATTTTTATAAAATATAAAACATAAGGTTTATGGTTCGAATTTCAATAATAGCTATAAAAATAAAATTAGGGTTTTCAATTAAATAGTTAGTTTGTATTTATTTTTACTTAAAGACTTTGCACTATAAATTCACCAAGTATTATACCGTATATTCCACATGTATTTAGTCCTCTAAATGTCCATGTCCTTTGTCCATATGAAATCATCAAATACTTTGAATAACTTAAAAATAAACCTAGGTGGTGATTAACTAATGCAACAAGTATGTATACAATAGAAAACAAATGAATGAGTAATGAAAACTTTAAATAGACCTTATAGAAGTCAAGTGGGATGATGAACACAAGATGTAAACCCCAATCAAGCCTTCAAAATCAAAACCCTAATCAAGAAAACCCTAAATATGTTTTCTTGATAATTCCTTGTTAAACCCGAATCCAAGCTTCCCAACACCTTGAGTAGTCTTAGGTAACCTTAGAATGAACACTTGAATGCTTGGAATACCTTGGTTGCAAAATTAAAATGAAACCCTAGAGATTTTAAGGGTGCCGTAGGTTTTGAGCTCAAATAGAGAGAGTTCTTGCTTTGATTTTTCTTGTATGAAAGTGTAAGAGTATAATGGTGAACCTAGGGCTTTCTTTATATAGCACAAGCAAACCCTAAACAAGCTTAATGAAACCATGGGAGTATAAATGGTTTTAAGGACAATGTTGTAAGAGCTCTCCTCCTCCCTAGGAGGAGGGTACAAGTGATGAGACAATTACTAGACATGGGGTCCAAAAGTACATTCTTTATGTAAGAAAATTCTTGTAAAGAATAAAGGATTTATGGATGCTTTGCATTATTTCTTGTATACAAGCTTATGTTCGGTTTTTAGATGATATAGGAAAGTAAATAAGTTAAATTTTGGGTATTGGGTATAATAGTGAGTATTGGTTTGAGTGGAGTTGGGGTAAAGGTGCATTACGGGTAACGAGACGAAATGTAATTTATTGCGAAACGTAAGCGTTTTACGTAACCAACAAAAATAATTTATGAAAAGTTATAAATTATACTCCTAATAATCATATAACACTTGTTGATTTAAACTTAAATTTGTTTGATGTCGTTTAAATTGGAACAGTTGATTTTTAGTTTACGCGATTTAAACTTTAAGATAATAATTAAAAGGAACGGTAAAACTCTATAAAATAATATTTGGATATTTATTAAGTTGTAAATAACCTGAAAATGAGATAATGTTACAGGTCTCCACCGTTAGGAGTGCCTTGTCCCAAGGCTCAGATGCAACATTCTTCGTGGGATGGCTCGGTTTTTGTGAAGAGGTGGCGGATAAACTTTTCTCGGAAATGATCTTCGAGTTCCCACGTGAACTCTGGACCCCTCTGGAGTTCCACGACTTTGATGATGGGAATACGACTTTATGCCTTAGCTTCTTGTTTCTGGCTCTAGATTTCCACTAGGTTCTTCAACAAAGTGGAAGTTTATCATCATTGTATATTTATCTACGGAATAACTTCCAATGAATCGTCAGATAAATACTTCTTTAGATTGGGATACATGAATTGTGCTACGAATATGCTTAACTGTGAAGGTAGTTCGAGTCTATATGCAATGTTCCCACTTTGGCTCTTAACACCTTGAAAAGGGTCCAATATACCTCGGGTTCATACTTTCCCCGTTTTCCATACGCTCCACGGGACCCCCTTTTCCTAAGGTTTGATACCTTTAACATAACTCGATCACAACTTAAAACTCTAGAGGCTTACGCCTCTATCGGGCTTAGCTCTTTCTGGCCTGATCCGAGCAGCTTGCTTTCTATGCTTTATTTGGACAATCCTTTCGGTTGTTTCATGGACATGTTTCTGGGACCGGTGAGCCGAGCTTCTACGACCTCGCCCAACACTTAGTGCGATCAACACTTTCGGCCTAAAGTGCCTCGAATAAGGGCAGCTTTAATTCTAGCTGGATTAACTATTGTTGCACAGAATTCGATCAACAGTAAGTGTCCTTCCCAACCATTCCCAAAGTTCTTTCCACACAAGCGCGTACATATCTTCAGAGTTTGAATGGTTCCTTCGTTTGTCAATCAGTCTTCGGATGGTTATGCCGTACTCATATCCAGCAGAGTACCATAGCTTTCTTGAAATG
Organism: Tanacetum coccineum; assembly: GCA_026074375.1. Classification (NCBI taxonomy): domain Eukaryota; kingdom Viridiplantae; phylum Streptophyta; class Magnoliopsida; order Asterales; family Asteraceae; genus Tanacetum; species Tanacetum coccineum. The sequence goes on from BQNB010184629.1 coordinate 8,400, forward strand.
GACCTCAGATATTTGACGTATAACCGGGGGTCTGGTCACGATCACAATGAGCGAGTACTGGTATCCCATTGCACCTTGTGACCACTTCTTTCAAGTACTGTATTGCTAGTTTGTCCATAGGGTCAGTTTCCCATCTTTGGTAAAAAAGTATGCAGACGTTTGGAGTCGGTTACAATTTTCACCATATGGTGTCGTTTCAACTTTGCGTTTTTTGGGAGTTTGGGTGACAAAGTCCATAGTGATATTCTCCCAGTTCCATTGAAGAATCGCTGGTTGTACAAGTAACAGCCAGAAGGTTTATTGGTGTTCGGCTTGACTCTTAAACACGTCAAACATTTGCTAACATAGTTGGCAATGTCAGCATTTCTTGTTTGGCCACCGTATAGTTGTTTCATGTCATGGTACATTTTATCAGATCCAGTGGTGAACAGAATACTTTCGACTTGTGAGGTACTCATGCCTTGATTAGAGCCCTTAGGTCACCGTAGCGAGGCAAACCAACCTTCTGTTGTTTAGAAACTTGTCCCATCCGCACGTTGTTCCGTTTTCTCCTTCCTAGGCTTTCGGGGTCCTTCGAACTTCATCGATCCGTCCGCACGCGGTTCCAACTTCTCCTTCCTGGGCTTTTCTGGGTCCTTCGAATTCTCAATCAACATACCTCCTACGTCTTTAGACTTGAGGTCCAAACCAATAGTTATAACTAAGGCCTGAACCCGTAATGGCCTTATTCGTTCTTTTCTACTCAATGCGTCAGCCACTACATTTGCTTTTCCCGGGTGATAACGGATTTTACAATCATAATCACTAAGCAATTTCAACCAATGACGTTGTCTCATGTTTAATTCCTTCTGATCAAGGATGTAATGTAAACTTTTATGGTCGGTGAACACTATACATTTTGTCCTGTACATATAATGCCTCCAAATCTTTAGAGCGAATACTACTGCGCCTAACTCCAAATCATGAGTGGTGTAATTTTTCTCATGAATCTTTAGTTGTCGTAATGCATAAGCAATCACATTTTCTCTCTGCATTAGCACAGCGCCCAACCCTTTGGTTGAAGCATCACAGTAAACGATAAAGTCTTCATCTCCTTCGGGTAAAGCTAGAATTGGTGCACTACACAGCTTATGCTTTATCAATTGAAAAGATGTCTCTGCCTTGTCACTCCAATCAAACTTGACCTTCTTTTGAGTGAGCTTGGTCATTGGCTTTGCGATCTTTGAGAATCCTTCAATGAATCTTCGGTAGTAGCCTGCTAGGCCCAAAAATTGACGAATCTCCGTTGCAGACTTAGGAGATGTCCAATCTTTAACAGATTCAATCTTGGTGGGATCTACGTGAATACCCTAATTGTTAATCACGTGACCAAGGAACTGTACTTTAGGAATCCAGAATTCGCATTTAGAGAATTTGGCATACAACTGCTCCTTCTTAAGCAACTCCAAGATTAACTTGAGGTGCTCTGCATGCTCTTGCTTGTTCTTCGAGTATATCAGAATATCATCAATAAAGACAATCACGAATTTATCCAGATATGGTTTGCACACCCGATTCATGAGATCCATAAATACAGCAGGTGCGTTAGTCAAACCAAACGGCATAACTTGAAATTCATAATGTCCATATCGAGTTCTGAATGCGGTCTTTGGAATATCTTCTTCACGAACCCTTAGTTGATGATAACCCGACCTCAGGTCGATCTTTGAGTAGACACTCGAACCTTGTAGTTGATCGAACAAATCATCAATCCTTGGAAGCGGATAACGGTTCTTCACCGTCAGCTTATTCAATTCCCGGTAATCAATGCACATCTGGAATGATCCATCCTTCTTCTTGACAAACAAGACCGGAGCTCCCCAAGGTGAGGAACTGGGTCTTATAAAGCCTTTGTCGGAGAGTTCTTTTAGTTGGTCCGACAATTCTTTCATTTTGGACGGAGCCAGTCGATAAGGTGCCCGTGCTACTGGCGCAGCACCAGGTATCAAATCGATTTGAAATTCCACTTGGCGGATTGGTGGAATACCCGGTAAGTCCTCGGGAAAAACTTCGAGAAAGTCTTGAACTATTGGTACGTCATCAGGTCGCTTCTCCTTCGACTTGTCTTCCGCCTTTTTCGTGGTAACATGTGCCAAAAAGATAGGACATCCTTTCAGCAAATACTTTTGTGTTTTGGTGCACGAGATGATGTTTAATCGGGACTCGTGACCGTTGTTGCTTCCGTCACCATGAAAAATTAAAATCTTGTCTCCAAAGGGGACACAAACGAGTTTCTCATCACAAACGATTACGACGTGATATTTAGCTAACCGGTCCATACCGATAATGACGTCAAAACTAGCCATCTCTACGGGCATCAAGTCGATGTTGAATGGATGATTTAGAAAGTTTAGAGTGCAACCCCGTATAAGTGTATTAACCTAAATTATTCTACCGTCGGCTAACTCGACGTCATAACCATGGTCTAGAGTAGTTGGGATGATATCCATCAAAGAACTAAATGCGGTAGATATGAAACTTCTATCGACACCCATATTAAATAAAATCGAAGCATAACGATTATTTTGGAGGAACGTACCCGTGACAACATTAGAGTTTGGGTTAGTTCCAGCAGAGCCCATAACATAAGCTCTTGCTACAGCAATCCCATTCTCGACCCGATTTCCTTGATTTCCATTCTTCAGCTTTGAGCAGTCACTCCTGAAGTGACCTTGGACTCCACACTCAAAGCAAGTGATGCCTCGTGGATTTGTCCCTTGGGTTCTCTGGTTATTGTTGTTGTTAGCAGTAGGTCGACCTTTACAGTCACGGGCCGAGTGGCCAATCTTTTTGCAGTTAGTGCACTTTTGAGTACATAGCCTATCGTGGTGATAATTACACTTGGTACATAAAGGTTTGGTTCCTCTATAAGGCTTCTTATCTCCAGGTCCAACAGTGTAAGCCTGTGCCACATTATTTCTTTTGAATGGTTGTTGTTGGTTTTGGTTGTTCCTTGAAGTATCTTCAAATTTCCTCTTATTATCTGCTTAACGTTCAGCTGCAGTGAGCATCTTTTTGTCCATCATTTCAGTAGCAAATTCAATTGCCTCTTGCATTGACTGAGGCTTTGATGCCTTAACACTGCCATGAATCATGTCAAGAAGACCACCGACATACCTTTCCACTTTAGCTGATTCCTCAGGGAACATTCTATCCACTGCTACCCATTGCTCCTGCTCATGCTGAAAGCGAGTTGGATGCAAGTGTTGACAAGTTATTTGATGAAGGTGGTAGTGGTAACCTAGCGGAGCAGGGTGATTCTGCGAGTGATGGGCATGTTGTTGGTATTCCGCTAGTTAGTAAAGCTGCGGAGACTGTTGTTGAAGACGTAGATCCTTTGCAACCAAGGCGTTAAAAAAATAGTTGTTCCTGATGCTGGTGGACCTACACATCCTCCTAAAAAGTTAAGGGAGGATCACGGAACCCTGAGCGTGACCTCCGTAGGTGGAAAGTCCAGGTCTGCTGTTCAGCGGTTACTTGTTGGAGCTGTGCAGAATGCTGAGGTCAGGGGTGAGCCTATTCCAACCTTGCCCTTTGTCACGTCCTCTGTATCTGCCACGCCGGAGCATAAAGATGAAGTTCATACTAGCTCCGCGACCGGTCTTAACCTTCGGTGCTCCGCAAAGGTTCGTTATCTCTTAAGATTCTTCTCATCATTCTGGTGCTAATATTGCGGAAGCTGAAAATGATTCTTTTGCCAGGCCTTCCGTTCCGTTGATGACAGTGGCCACTACTGTTACTTCCACCGTTGATCCTGCTACAACTGTTAAAGAAAAATTTGTTGAGTCTTCTGTTTTTGGTAGTGATTCTTTTGGTGGTGGGGCTGATCACACCGTAGGTAGCTTTTCTGACCT
>BQNB010184635.1:0-12291 GCA_026074375.1 Tanacetum coccineum
ATTTGTGATCGCGACTCGAGGTTCGCATCAAATTTCTGGAAGTCACTTCAGAATTCTTTGGGTACTGCGTAACATCCACAAACAGACGGACAAAGCAAGAGGACTATTCAAACTCTCGAGTACTGCGTAACATCCACAAACAAGAGGACTATTCCACAAACAGACGGACAAAGCAAGAGGACTATTCACAAACACAAACTTAACAATAGCTATCACGCTAGCATCAAGGCCGCACCATTTGAAGCACTTTATGGTCGAAAGTGTCGTTCACCTGTTTGTTGGACCGAAGTTGGAGAAGCTCAAATCCTCGGTCCAGAACTAATTCAAGAGACGACTAAGAAAATTGTCCAAATCAAGCAAAGGATGCAAGCCGCTCATGATCGACAGAAGAGTTACGCGGATCTAAAGCGTAAACCGATGGAATTCCAAGTCAGGGATAAAGTTATGCTTAAAGTTTCGCCTTGGAAAGGGGTTGTACATTTTGGCAAACGGGGGAAGTTAAACCCTAGGTATGTTGGACCTTTCAAGGTGATAGAAAAGTTTGGAGAGGTTGCTTACAAGCTCGAGCTTCCAGAAGAGCTAAGCAGGGTTTACAATACATTTCATGTATCCAATTTGAAAAAGTGCTATGCCGACGAACCGTTAGCCGTTCCGTTAGATGGACTTCATTTTGATGACAAGTTTCAGTTTGTTGAGGAACCCGTTGAGATCATGGACCGTGAAGTTAAACGGTTGAAGAAACCCGCATTCCATTAGTCAAGGTTCGATGGAACTCCAAGCGAGGTCCTGCGTTTACGTAGGAACGCGAGGATCAATTCCGGAAGAAATACCCACATCTGTTCACAAAGACCGCACCGTCGACAAGTACCGCATCTTAAGCCTTGAGGACAAGGCTCACTTAACGGGGGGAGACCATAACACCCCGTGTTTTAGGGTTATTGACGTCGTCAATAAATCAACTATGTATTTTTAGTATTGTACGCCTTTGCTGTTAATCATAAACGTTAAGTTAAATTGCATAAGCTAAAAATGATCATTCAATGTAAATGGGCATCAAACAATTAAATGTTTACATCAAGCACGTGTTAAGTAATTATTTTGAGGATAATTATTAACTTTGTTCATTTTATTTTTATTTTTTGCGTAAAGTGATTACGTTTCGCAATAAAATACGTTTAGGCATACCCGGAACCACCAAAACTTTTCTACACTTCAACAAATATTATTTTTATACCCAATACCCAAAGTTTTGCTATAACTTTTCCCAAGTATTAACTAATTTTAGTCATATGTTATAAATAATTAACTACTCTAAAGCTTTACTTTAATGTTTACACCTTTATAATTAAAACTACAAACTTGAAAGTGCAATAAATGCTAGATATTTTTAAAAGCTCAAAATCAAAAATGCCCTCCTTTTCCTTTCATGATTCACGGCAACAACAAACATATAATGGTGGGGACAAGAAGTTCCATATTCGCAACTAGTAATGACAACAAAACTCATAAAAATTTATGTTCCATTTGTCCTCAAGTTTCCATATGGACCCTCCATTGTCTAAGACTTCATGTACATTACTTTGACGAGTTTTATGATATTTAATAATATACGACTGTGCAAGGTATCATACACATACAACTTCATTTTTATTAAGTGCAAATCACATTCTTTTCACCATTTAATCCTCCTAAAACGGACAGAATACACCAACATAAACCATCAATAAAATTTTTATTTACAACATTTCAGCATACACACTCTTATCTAAGGTCTTCAAAAATGTTTGGAAATTGGTTGGTTGATTTAGGAGGTTAATCAAAGAAAGGAGTTAGGGTTTCTAGTTAGATTAGGGTTTTGAAAACTTGCAAGCTTGGGTTTAAAGTCTAAACAAGGGTTTAGCACATATTCATCATCATCATTGATCATCATAAGGTTATCTAAAAACCTTTATCTTTTCATTTCATGAGTTTTCATGCATATATTAGTTCTTTATAGCAAAATCACCATTTAGGACTTTTAAACATGTAAAAAGAGTTTTTACTTGTAATCATTATTTTGTACACTTTTACAAATGTTATGATGCTAATGATATCATGTTAGAATAGATGTAAAAGTATTGTACCATCTTGATTTAGTGTAAAAATGGATATATACAAATTATTTTTTTTAAAGTTCACTTAATAAGTTTCAAGTAAAAGTAAGGCAAATGACTTATTAATCTTGTTCATGGACTTTTGTTTATGTTATATGAATACTAAAATAAGGTTATAATATAAGTATAACTCTTGTACACACTTGGTTAATGTATAAAAAGTTCATATGTAAACTTGTTAAATTGGGCTTTCTTTAATAAGTTTTGATTAAAAGTGAGATTAAGACCTTGCTAACTTGGACAAATGGACAAACTATGGACTTATGGACTTTATTATATATATGACTTATGATATAAAGTGAGGTGGGAGACTTATGGTAAATTTGCAAGATTAAAATGTACATAAAATAAGCTTTATATAAAAGTATACATATTGATATTAAAAGGGCTGTTTGGATTTCGAATTTCAAACAATGAGTTTGATGTTTTATAAAGATAATACACCTCATGACGATTCTAAAAAGATAAGAATCTCGAAAAACGGATTAATAACAAAAAAGATACGCTAATTACGAGTTATACGTTAATTAAACGGGTTTATAAAATAACTTTTATAAAAATTATACAAAACAGAAAGTTTGATGTTTTTAAATAGTTTACTCATTTCTAGATTCCAAATGAAAAGATCATAATTTTTTGATTTAAAAACGAATAGATATGTGATTTTACGCGAGTTTATTTACTTAAATGTATAAAAAATACGTTATTAAAACCATTTTTATAATAAGGTTACATTCATGATTTGTAATTTTTATTTTTTAAACCTCATAACTCAATATAACTTTCAACTACGAGAACGTGCTCGAAAGAATCGTTAAAAACGGAGCTATAACGAAGAAAATACGACATTTACGGGTTTTACAATAACAAAAACTATATAAATACATTTAGGGTCTGGTGAGAATAGTAAAAGTTACTATTCACCAGTGGGTCCAAATTATGAAAATGTCAAATTATGATAACTCGTCCTAATATGAAAGCGTGGGCATAAGAAACGTCAAAATTGGGCTTAAAACACGAAAGTTATGCCAGTTTTACTAAAACGGTAATTATAAACGTTTTTACTTGTTAACACAAATTTACCAAACTCAATTAGTGGTGAATTGTAGCTATGTAGACTTGTGGTATGGTAAGGTTATATCATCCATGGCTTAGTACTTTATACGACTAAAATTAATAGGTGGCATCTGACGATTTAGTGACGCATTATCTGTGCATCTAATTGACATACGATCACTCAAAGGTGAGTTCATTAGCCCCACGTTTTTAAATGTTTTGTTTACAAGTTTTGGGGTGAGAAACATGCATTGTTATATTATTGGACACCAAGTGGTTAAGTTTTATATTTTGATTACGTGTCCCTAAGTAGCGATAACCCAGTGAGCCCATTACACGAACTGTCAATGTGAGAGTGAGCGTCGAATGTTATAAATAGATCTATTGGGATTGACATGCCGTTCGGGTGATTAGCTATCACCGGGCAAACGAACGTATACCATGTCGAACATAGGATGTTGCAGGTTAGAACATCGTCACGGGCAATGTAGGCCGTTTATATGGTATTCATCTATGTCGAGCTTTAGTGTCATGAGCTTAGGGCAACGTAATTACATTTATATGATGTCTGCATAGTTGCATTATCATACACTTGGGAAATCTTGTGGTCCTACAATATATGATTTATCAAACCTATGAATTCACCAACATTATTGTTGACGTTTTAATGAATATATTTTTCAGGAGATCAGTAAGCATAAGGTGCCAAGGATACATTGGTGATTTTGTTTTGGGATGTCTTGCTAAAGATATGGTTGCATTATGTTTTGGGAAACTCATGTGTTGTGAATCAGTATCTTTGTAATAATAACAATGAACAAGTTAAAGCTTCGGGCTATTTGTATCAAACATCTGTTAAATCCAATGTATCAGTTTTAAAATGACTTTTTGGTCGTTCTTTTTTATCTTGTGTTATTGATCTGAGAAGTAACACGCCCCGGACCCTTATTCCGCTACGACCCATTTTGGGGGTGTTACAGTCTGCATCACAATGATTGATTGCTGACATTAAAGATGCTGACATCATGGACCCTGTGCAGTTATGCACTAACCCTCCCTAGCCACTCAGAATCTCTCAAAAGATTTCTGTTTCATTTCTCACAGAGACTAAACACATTATCTATTGACTTTCTCACTCCGAGTTAGTTGATATTAAAAAGGTGGCAGTCCGCTCTAGCCTCCGATCACTAAAACCAAAACGTACTATTGAGTCTAGAGCCAAGAGATCATAAATTAATCTCATTAGGACACTATTCCATATTGCTTGTTCTTCACATAATGTGAAAACAAGGTTTATCATAAGAGTCCTACGCATTATCCTTGTGGTATTGCCAGAACATCCGAGTGATACCTAAGTATCATAGTGAAGATAGAAATCCTGCTAGAGCCAACATCAAACAAGCTCTTGGTAGGTGACTTGTAAGATCCTAAATGGATCAAACTTGTGTCAACTGGAAAGAAACGATGGTGCGATTCTACAAGAATCAAACTTGTTCTAGTATATGAATTGAAGGTTAATGAATTTTGATAAAAGATTAAAACTCTTGATGTGTTACAAAAACACTTTCACTAAGTAACATGTCGACTGATTTTTAAACCAATTTTTCTCTTTATTGCTAACTGTTTTATTACAGTTTCATATAAAGATAGAGATGGTGTCATCCTGTTTCAGTAGAGACAAGTTCATTACCGCATGCTCATACTTCACCAACACATTCAAAGAAATCATGAAAGCTCAAGCATATGTTTCTAAGCTTCCGCGACTCTGATATTACACGTCCCTCTTGAAGTGGCCAAGTATTAAAGTTAAAGAAATTCAAGAACAAATTATTCAAGTTTTCAAGATCAAGAAAGGTATGAGCATGTCGGTTCACAGGACACAAGACCACAAGATGGCGAAAGATCACAAGTTGATGATCAGAGATTAGATTTGGCTGATGATCTTAAAAAGGATCAAGTTCACATATCAAGTACAAACACAAGCCACAAGACAAAGACCACTACATCAATGTACAAGATATCACATGAAGAATCAAAGACTACAAGCTGAACACAAGATTAATCAGAAGATTGCTGAATTTAAGTTTGTATTTTCTGGGGTGACCTCCCTTAGGGGGAGATTGTTTGATATTAGAAAAAGACTCAGTCACCCCATGTATTTTACCGTTTATTGTAGCTTGTAGTTAATCGTTCATGTATAACATTCTATAATGGGTGGGTATTAACCAACGTGTAAAGCCCCCTACCAAGGCACTAGGCCGTTTTTTTTTTTTTTTTTTTTTTTTTTTTTTTTTTTTTTTTTTTTTTTTTTTTTTTTATTTTTTTTTTTTTTTTTTTTTTTTTTTTTTTTTTTTTTTTTTTTTTTTTTTTTTTTTTTTTTTTTTTTTTTTTTTTTTTTTTTTTTTTTTTTTTTTTTTTTTTTTTTTTTTTTTTTCTCTTTTTTTTTTTTCTTTTGCTTTATAAGTACATATAAGCCTCTTCCATTCCATGGAAGAGGTGGTTAGTCATTTCATTATAAAAGTTACACTTCTCTCACTAGAAATCTTTTTATCTCACTTTCTCTCTCTAGATTTAGCTAATCCATCTATCTTCCATTGTGTTATGATTTCCAATATCCTACAAAAACCTATAAACTCACCAACTTTATGTTGACACTTTTTAAGCATGTTTTTCTTAGGTGAATTAGATGCTTGGCTAACTTGATGTGCATTAGAGTCTAAATAATACACGATTACTTTTCAAACGACACGTTTAAAGGTCGTTCTCCCATGTCTTGTGCAATGGTATTATGAAGTAATGCTCCCGGAAACATATTTCGCTGCGACCCATTTTTGGAGGTGTTACAGATTGGTAATCAGAGCTAAGGTTATAGAGAACTAGGTTGCATATCTTACCTAGATATAACCATTTTCAATGATTACATTTTCAAAAGATTTTTACGGGACATACATACACTGTTTGTTGCATTGGTCATACTAGATGCTTACATGATTCATATACATGTTCATATTATAGTATGTATATTACTATGAGGGTCTTACCTATATATATACATAGATGTGTTTACACTCTTTTACACATACTCTACAATTATTTATATAAGGGTTATTTATATAAATACAGGAACAACCCTCGGTTCGTATCAAATTTCTGGAGGTCACTTCAGAAGGCTTTGGGTACAAGTTTGGATATGAGTACTGCATATCATTCGCAAACCAACAGACAAAGCGAGAGAACCATCTAAACTCTCTAGGATATGCTACGTGCTTGCGTAATCCACTTTGGAAATGGTTGGGTTAAACATTTTCCATTAGTCGAGTTTTCATATAATAACAGTTATCATGCTAGCATTAAGGCTGCACCGTTGGAAGCACTTTATGGTCAAAAGTGTCGTTCACCCGTGTGTTGGGCCAAGGTTGGACAAGTTCAACTCACTGGTCCAGAATTAGTAAAAGAAACAATGGAGAGGATCATCCAGATCAAACAAAGGATTCAAACCGCTCGCGATCGAAAAAAGAGCTACGCTGATTTAAAGCGTAAACCGATGGAGTTTCAAGTTGAAGATAAAGTTATGCTTAAGGTTTCGCCTTGGAAATGGGTCGTACGTTTTGGCAAACGGGGGAAGTTAAACCTCAGATATGTCGGACCTTTCAAAGTGTTGAAAAAGGTTGGAGCCGTTGCTTACAAGCTTGAGCTTCCTCAAGAGCTGAGCAGGGTCCACAATATGTTTCATGTATCTAACTTGAAGAAATGTTATTCTGACGATCCATTAGTCGTTCCGTTGGAAGGACTCCAAGTGGATGACAAGCTTCATTTTGTTGAAGAGCCTGTAGAAATCATGGATCGCGAAGTCAAACAATTAAGGCGAAGCCGTGTCCTAATTGTCAAGGTTCGATGGAACTCTAGGCGGGGTCCTGAGTTTACATGTGAATGTGAAGATCAATTCAAGAAGAAATATCTACACCTCTTCACCAAGACTGCACCGTCGTCAAGTGCCGTGTGATAAGCCTTGAGGACAAGGCTCATTTAACGGGGGAAGACTATAACATCTCATGTTTTAGGTCATTGTACGACATTATGTAATGCATAATTTATTTTTAGGGTTTTACGCGTTTGCTCTTAAACCGTAAACGTTAAGTTAAATCGCGTAAACTAAAAATTATCATTCAATGTAAACGGGCATTAAACAATTAAATGTTTACATCAAGCAAGTGTTATATGATTATTTAGAGGATAATTATTATCATTGCACATTTTATTTTTATTGGTTACGTTAAGTGTATACGTTTCGCGATAAAATACGTTTAAGCCTTCCCGGAAGCACGTTAACTTATCTACGCTTCATCAAATACCCAAAATTTATACCCAATACTTAAAGTTTATTTAAAACTTCAAGTATTTATATCATTATACATATTCTTCATGAAATAATTCAAATCAAACTCTACAATGTACAAGTTATACATTTTTCTAAGTCTATACTACATTATACTTCATATAATGCAAGTATACATTATATAAAAGACTAAAAGCATATCCTAACTTATACACATATATAATTTCGTGTATAATGACTAGGAAAGCCAAGATGAGACCAAGAACCATCACAAATATCTTCATAAAAGATCTAGCATGCCACTTGATCTCATGACTAGCTTTTCTTATCCAAGATAAGCTTCAACTTTCTTTCCAAGACTTTCCACCTTGCATACTTCCACTTGACACCATAATATCTCATAATATCTATCAAGTAGTATATATATGCATGCATATGAGAGCTAGGGACTCATACACTTCATTTCATTACAAGAAAAATCACAAAACTCCTCCTTTGTTCTGTCTAGAGCCCACGGCTCAAAACCCCCTCCAAACACAATTCATAGTTTGATTTTATTTCACCATATTAGTGTTTACATATCATACTTAAGGTATTCAAAGAAGAATTAAAGGGTTGGTTAAGCTTTGAAAGGGTTTTAAGAAGATATTGCAAGATTAAGGTTTTTGGTTAAAATTAGGGTTTTCACCTAATATTTTCAAGCCAAGGTTGTTAATCACAAGGGTGTGATTGTTATTCTCTTCTCTACTCATCCACACAAGAGCAAGGTTATATATAAGGCTTAATCATTTCATAACTAAGATTTTATGTGTTCATATGCTTTACTTAGTTAAATTACCATCTAGGGTACTCTTAAATATGTAAAATGAATTTTTACATATTGTCAATGTTTTGTGAACTTATTTACATGCCACATGGATTCTAATATGATGTTAAAAGGGATGTATAAGTGTTTTAAAATGTTGTTTAAGTATAAACATGTTTAAGTGCAAATTAGGGTTTCTAAATGTTTTCTTATTAAATTAGATGTGAAAGTATTGCAAGGAGTTGTGCTGATTCGTTAACTTTTTTACTAAATATATAATATATGATAAAATATAAAATATATATAAGTCTAAAAATCAACAAGATCAATAAAACCGAGAAGGTCGTTTTACTTCCCCGCGAGGTTCTTTAAGTCTAAAAACGAGTGATAACGGGTCGTAAGGCGGGGGCAAAATCTGGCTTTTTGGTAATTAATACACTGCATCAGATCTGATGCGAGTGCTTTTCACCATTTCGTGAGTTTAGGTCTGACAGAACTGGAAAGTTAGTTCAAAATATCGGTTTACGCATAATTCTCTTTGGGAATCCGAGTCTGAAAAGGTGATTTAGTGGTCATTATAAGCCGAGTCAACTAGAATGTAATAACTTTAAACTCCTGTAAGGATACTATAACTACCAGTAGGAAAACTATAATACCAGGAGGAACTACACACTACCAGGAATAACAATTATTCATAGTTCGATTTTATAAATGTTTTACAAGTTAAATATGTTTTTTACTAAAGAGTAGTCGGTGATTGTGCTATATAGAATATTACGTGGTTATCAAAGTGCTATAATACTAGGGAGTTTCATAATGAGGCATCTTCGGATGGCGTATCGACGAGTTGTTGGATTTACGATTTAAAGTGTCCTAACTCCTCGTACGTCATGTCATGACCTCTTTAATTATGATAGCCCGAACGATAGTACGATGTAACAACTATAAGATTATATTCGCACTGTCTATTAATTAAAGTCTCTCGGTAACTTATACAGACTCCTTATTTTGAAATTAGGGTTGCATTCGGGAATATCGTGAAGCATTCCCACACTTGAATATTAATTATCAGAATCACTCACTTGAGGTGAGAGTTCATTGCCCCACACTTATTTACGGTTTTTCTGATTTACTATTATTTAGGGTGGAAAACAAGCTTTGTTTTACAAATTGACGCAGTGGATATTTTGCAAGGCATTCTGATTACATGTTTGCCTAAGTAGCGATAACCCAAGTTAAGCTCATTATCATGAACTGTCAATTGCATGGATGTAGTTGGGAATTACATTATGTGAGCATTTGGAATGTTATTTAATAGATCTATTTGGGAAACGACCTCCCCGTTCGGGTGACTAGCTATCACCGAGAACGAACGTTATAGCATGTCGAATCAGGGATGTTTCGGGTTAGAACATCATCACGGGCTGAGTAGCAATATTTTGCGAAAAAGACTGTCGAGCTTCAGTGTCATGAGCTTAGTGTAAATGTAATCAGGTTTTGAAATTGTTTGCATATGTTGTAACATCACGGGAAAGTCTTGCGGTCCTGCATAATTTAAATACATAAACCTATGAATTCACCAACATTTTTGTTGATGTTTTAAGCAATGTTTTCAGGAGGTCAATAGGCATGGGATGCCAGGGATGCATTGGGTTACATTTTGGATTGCACGCTTAAAGATTTAGGTGCATCATATTTTGGGGAAACGTATTGTCAACTTTTGTAATATTCACAATGAACAAGTATAGCTTATGCTTTTGTATTAAGTCTTTCAATTAAATCCCATTTATCATTTTTTTAAAAGCGTTTTTGTGTCGTTCTTATATATCTTGTGCTATTGATCTTGAAGTAACACGCCCCGGATACCCTTATTCCGCTGTGACCCATTTTGGGGGTGTTACATGTCTACTAAAGGTTTTGTGAATTTGCTAGCATAAGTGCTTTCATTAAATGTGATGTGATAGGTTTCTTCAGTTGGTTGTCTTCTAGTGTTGAAGAATCTGAAGGTTTTGGAAACCAGTGAGTATCCAAGGAGGTAATCATCATCAGCCTTTTCATCAAATTTCCCTAGATAGTCTTTATGATTATGGATGTAAACTGGACATCCAAAAACATAAAGGAAGTCAATATTTGGAATTCTCCCATGAAAGATTTCATAAGGAGTTTTTAGATGTCTCTTAACAATAGTGGACCTGTTTTGAGTGTAGCATGCAGTGGCTATAACTTTAGTCCAGTACTGTTTTGAAAAGACAGATCCTGAAAAGCATTGTTCTTGCAACTTCTATGAGAGTTCTGTTTTTTTCGGCAACACCATTTTATTCATGTGTGTATGGAGAGGAAACGTTTTGGAAAATCCCTTTTTCATCACAGGAGTTTATAAGAATGATATTTCTGAATTCGATACCATTGTCAGCTCTGGGTTATTTGGCATTGATGTCATTTTGATTTTCAACTCTTTTGATGAATGTCATAATGGTTTCAGGTGTATGACTCGTCCTTTTCAGAAAGTATACCCAAGTATACCTTGAGTACTCATCAACAATGACAAAGGTATACCTTTCATGGTTAATGGACCTAGGAATTATAGGTCCAAATAGATCCATGTGAAGAAGATGAAGACATTTCTTGATAGAAGATATCTGTTTGGTTTTGAAGCTGGCTCTATGATGCTTTCCTTTTTCACATGATGAACATGGTTTGTCCTTTGAGTAGACAAGTGAGTAAAGACCAATAACAAGGTTTTGTTTTGCCAGTTTATTGATTGTTTTGAAGTTTAGAAGATTAGCAAGTATTTTATGCCAAAGCCAGTTGAGATTGTCAGAGGCTTTGGCAAAGAAGGAGGATTCTTGAGCAAAAGATGTCATGTCATGAACATATACATCTCTTACTCTTAGAGCAATCATTACAATTTCTTTATTGGAGTTGAAGATTGTTCCTATTTTCTCATCAAACTGATCAATATACTTAGCATCACGGAGTTAACTAATGCTAATTAGATTGTACTTAAGACCATTTACAAATGCTACTTTTGTGAAAACTATACCATTACATTTGATAGAGCCATAACCTTCAGTTGTGCATGTAGAGTCATCTCCAAATACAACTTTAGGTCCTGACTGTTCCACATATTTGTGCAGGTAACTCTTGACACCAGTCATATGCCTTGAGCATCCACTGTCTAGGTACTAGATGGGTTTCCTAATGTCACACTACACAAATACGTTCAGAATGGTTAGTTTTGCTTAGAAACCCACCTTCTAGTGGGAGTCTTTGATCTGTTAGCATGTGAGGATTCAGCCCTAGTTGATTTTAGAGCTTCGGCCTTTTTTGCTTGAAGCTCTTCACCTCTTCTGAACCACTCAATGTCATTGTGATCAGTTGTTGTATGAACGGTGCTACCACAGGTTTCACAACATTTCATGACACGCTGAGGGTTTCTGGGCTTGATTTCTCTTTTTAGAGAAATGATTCTATTATGAACATGTGTATCATGATCATAACTTCCACAGATATCACATATGGGATAGTTGATACAATCATCGGATAAATGATCGCTGAATTCACAGTGTATGCATGGTGGGAATAAGTGTTTTGATGGTCTTGGGTTTCTAGGTCTTGATGAAGATCTACCCATGCTTTTTAGATGCTGAGACATGTTCTTGGTAGAAATGTATTCAGCATGATCACAAGTTCTGTGATCAGTTCTCTCACACTTTTTGCAAAACAGAACCTTATAACAATTTTCAGTTAGATGATTGTTTAGGCCACACAGCTCACAACTCCTTTTGAATTATGTTTTGTATTTGTTTTGAGGTGTATGTTATGATTGATCATTTCTGGAGTGAGATGTCTGGTTCTTGCTAAATTGTAATTTTAAGTCATTTAGTTCTTTCATTACAATAGCTAAGGGAGGATCATCTTTAATTTTCACACTCTTTAGT
>BQNB010184637.1:0-12291 GCA_026074375.1 Tanacetum coccineum
AGGCTTTTTGGGTGTAATCCTAAAAATTTACCAATTTAAACAAGTTACTCTATCTAAATCCATATTACTCATTATTGTGGTCTCGAATAGATATACCAAGCCAAGTTTTAAAGTCTACAACATCACCGGCACACTCATATTTTTGTGGAGTTTGGGTAAACATTTAGAAACAGATAAGGTTAAATCCTCACAATATTTAACAAGGGTTATTGTGTGTGGGTTATGTATCAAGTAATTTCACAAATGTATATTTGAATTTTTTTTTTAATTTGATCATAATTTAAGTATTTTATGTGAAAAATAGGGCAAGTAAACATTCTATTTCCCATCCCCCCACTTGAATTATACAACGTCCTCGTTGTATAGATAAAACATTAAAAACGGGAATTAAAAAGAATTAGAATGAGAAACTCCCCTGATATTTTGCTCGGTAGATTCTCCAAGTTGAGTTTATGAGCAAGATTGTGTGTGCGAAAGCGGGTCTGAATCCTAGCACGAACAGCACACACAGAATTCCAGATGATTAATACTTCACCAACTTCGTCGATTTCTTTTCTTTCGAGGTCCTTTGCAAAATATAGGAAAAACATGCATTCCTATCTTGGTACCTACGGTTAATTTAATTTAAACTAAACAAACTAAATACGGGTTAGTTTTGGTGAATACGCTGTATCATGTGCATGAATACGCCATATTGCCAGAACTGACAATAATGTTTTTAAAGTGCATAAAAAGTAAAGACTGATAATGTCCAGACAATCAATACGTCGTATGGTATGGAGCGGATATGCCGTATTGATGTCTGGGAAGACAGACTCGATAAAATTAAATAACAATCCGGGTTGTCTCCCGGGAAGCACTTTTGTTTAAAGCGAAGTCTTTAAGTTAGACTTTTCTTCAGCTTCTCTTCATCATTCCATCTCATGCACGCTAATGTGCCCGCGTGTGAGCCATTCTTCCATCTTTGCATCTCGAATGTAATCTGGTCCTAAATTCAATACTCCTTTGTAGAACCCCTTAAGCTTTTGGTATGGATGCGAGATTCTATTCATCTTATCTTCTTCACTTACCTTCAGTAATGGTGGAATCTTGTTGCACTGCTCATTAGTGTGGTATTTAAATCCCGGATGTGATCGCACCATTTGGTAAGTTACTTCATCTTTACCAATGTAAATGGTAATCATCCCTTCAAATCGTTTTGCATTAATCCCAATTTCTCTCAAAAATGGTTCGCCAAAAATAACATCGCCCATTCCTTCATCACGATAATCATTCATATTTTCTAAAACTACAAAATCTGTCACAACAGAAAAGTTTCTAACAAAAATAAGCACATTCATTAAAGCTCCTATAACATTATTCCCTTTGTACACCATCTTATCTTTCATTATAGAATTATAGAACTTTTTGGACATCACATTGACATACAATAATGGGAAAAAGTTAGCGTGTGTAAATTCAAATCCTATCATACAAGAAAACTTTAAGTTATGGGCACAATCTATATGGATCTTCTTATCATAGTCGCAATAACTAGTGTAATCATCAATTCCAGCATCAAGTTCATCATCCCTAGTTCTAAATTCCTCAATTACCTCACCTTCCTCAATGGTTGACATTAAATCATCACATTGATTTCTCCTAAGCTCAAATGGTTCATTTAGATCATTTAATTCAATGTAATCCTCCAAGAAAAGGTCTAATGATCTATTTAACACCAAAGTCTCTCCCATAAGCCTAGCTTCTAAATTAAGTTCCATTCTTTCTCTTAAACTTAGCATGTAGATCCTCTTAATTAAACTACTAGCAGGTTTAACACTTGTGAAAACAATCCTTTCTTCCCCGACCCTTAAAGTAATCTTTCATTTGTAAACATCAATCTTAGCACGAGCGGTAGACAAAAATGGTCTTCCGAGGATCAAGGGCACTTTGATATCCTTAGGCATATCTAGAGTTATAAAGTCCACAGGGAAAGTAAATTTACCAATTCCTACAAGTACGTTTTCAGCTATTCCTTTTGGATATTTCACAGTCCTGTCTGCTAATTCAACTGTTAACTTAGTGTGAGCTAATTCGCCTAATCCTAAGTTAAGGTAGGTCGAGAGAGGCATAATACTAATGCTAGCTCCTAAGTCAACAAAGGCATTATCGAAGCAACATTTCTAATAAAGTAAGGTAAAGTAAAACTCCTTGGGTCTTTCTCCTTTTGGGGTATGGATTGTGAAGCTTTAGAGTAAGCTTCCGAGAATTGTGGTCTATATGATCCCTTCTTTTCTTCACAATAGTAACCATTTAAATGACTTAGAAATGGAATCGTCATTTGTCTTGTCTCGTATATGAGTGTACGATTCTGTCCAGTGGATACAACGTATTGGGAAGATCTAATACGGCGTATCGAGTATGAATGAGCTTCAATAGTAGTTGAAATCGATTTGACTTGATCTCTCGGGTTTGGTTCAGTGGATCTAGGTAGACTTCCAAATCCTCTTTCCTGAAGTACCTTGCTCATTTGCCCGATTTGGATTTCCAAAGTTTTAATAGATGCTCCTTGGTTTCAAATGGCAGCATCCGTCGAAGCTCGGATTTCTTTAATCAAATTGGAGTTTTCTTCGTGTCTCTTTGCTAATTCACTCATAAACTTGCTTAGGGTATCTTCCATAGTTTTCCTTCGTTCTTGGTATGAAGGATTCACATTGTTCCTTTGATAGAATCCTGGAGCTGCTGCTCTATATCCTTGTCTTTATTTTTAGGCCTAGCAACTCCCGATCCATAGTCATCTTAGGTCTTGCTCATGTACTGTTCCTTAGTTTCCACCATTGTTTCCATAAATTCTTCCTCCGAGTATTCTTAGTCAGAAAATAGATTGAAATCAAGCGATCTTAATTCGTCAAGACTTAATGTCTTGAAGTGTCTCCTAAATGATCAAAATTCTTATTCGGGTTCTTTGTAAGGTGTGAATAGTTCGCTTGTTGAACTCCTTGTCATGCACTACCTAAAACAAAGGATAAAGAATCAGTAGGATAGACTCTTTTGGATAGAAATTGTTTTAGCACGAAAATCAAATATAAAAACTAAGATTCTAATTATGTCTCAGATGATTGATACGCCATATTCAATAGAATTAAATACGCCGTATTAATCGATTGAGTGAATACGCTGTATTGGACAGAATGCTAGATACGCCGTATCCAATGGAAGTGGATACGCCGTATCGAGTTATCTACCAGAACACTATATTTATGAAAACAATTAAATTAAACACATAAATATACAAGTAAACAATTAAACTAACAATTATACAAAAATATACATAATATACAAGAATATACACTAATCTAATTTACACTACTCCTAAGGGTTAGATCTAATCTAATGTTAAAAACCAAAACATAAAATAAAAATCAAGATTAATTTTCACTCCCCGGCAACGGCGCCAAAAACTTGATGTGTGGTTGTGTGGTGTTGATGACATCAAATAACGTCTATTTTATAACATCATTTATCCCATGTTATTAACCCATTTTGTATAGTTATTGCAAAGAATTGTTACTTAATCGTTTATATTTGAGTACTTGGTGAATATTAGCAAAAGGCACGCATTTTGGAGCTTAAATGAAGATATTTTGAAGATTATTGTTCTACAGACCAATAATCCGTATCCATCAAGGAATAGACGGCGTATCCATGCCTGCACTCACCAAAGACCACAAAGGAATAAAGCTCAATACACCGTATCCAGAGAAGACCAATACGCCATATTGGAAATATGGAATGAATATAATATTCTGGAAGATATCAAGCGTGGTCCCTACTACAAGAAATCCCCAATACGCCGTATCTAATCCTTGGATACGCCGTATCGAACCGACTTCCAGACCTTATAAATTGAAAACTCAAAAACGAGTTTTAAGTGTGCTAAATCAAATTCTCGATACGTAAACCATAAAAGTCGATTTTCAGAGGAGAAAAAGAGCAGAAGAGGTCGAGCAACGCTATCAATTCCATAGGAGACAATGTGTAATTCCATATACTTTAGTAATCATTCAGTTTTTGGTATCATTCATTAACTCGGTTAGTTTACCTTGGCTAAATAATTGCTTTTGTATTTATTATGACGTTTGAAGGCTAATACCTTCAGGTATTAGCCATTATTATGAAGATCTGAATGTTTGGTATTTGTTTATCTCGATTTCTTGATTTATCGTTGAATGCTTGTTTATGTTTATCAATTTATACTTGTTTACGCGCTTTTGTATGCGACCTATCATTCAACTGGATCTAGTGATACGGACCAAGTAAATCTAGAGTCTGGGATAACTCTCCATATAGTAATTTATACATCTAGAATCATAGGATCATAAATATTGTCCTTCTAAATCTGTGTCTAGGATACGCTTTAGGCTTAACTAGTTAATTGGATATTGCCAATGGTTTATTGATCGTGTTGACTAGTAGGTGACCTAGATAATTCAACAAGTAACGTTTTGATTCCATTGGATAGTTGGACAAGTGGACTACTAGTGTATAAAACTACCATTAGCGGTAAGTGGGTGTAAAGTCTCTAGGAGTAGGGTTTTAACAAGATCTCCATTTGCTTTAAATCCCTAAAGATAGATTTAATAATAATCAAATTAAGGATGCTTTTATGGGATGCTGTTAATTGTGACATAATTAAATGTGTCTGGATCTGTAGGATGATGTAACGCCTAGAGTCTAAGAATGTATGCCACCCCGAGAGATGAAATCATTGCACTTACATTAAAACAACCAACTTTCTAATGGATAATAAATGGTTAATACAGTGTTCTTATATTTTGTTCTGATTGGATTAATAATGGTTAATATAGTTTTCTTATATTTGGCTAGACCGCTCTTTTATCTTCTGTTAATTTGCTTGCGTGTGTTTTAGTGTCTTGAATTGGTTTTAGTCACCACCAAACCCGTGCCAGTCTCTCAGGCTGAAAACCCCCTTATCCATTAGATTTAGGATTAACATAGGTTTAACATAGATTAGACTAACTTAGATTAGAAAAACCAAAATATTAATAAATTGAAAGTGTTTCTCGCTCTTAGTGATTGACACCCTACTTACCACGAAACTCCCACCGACAGGGTACACTGCCCGTTAAAGTGTTGTTTTTGGTTAAGTCGGCAAAATATAAATTTAAAAATTGAATCATAAAATTAACAACCACACGACGACACATCAAGTTTTTGGCGCCGCTGCCGGGGAGTGAGAATTAATCTTGATTTTTATTTGATTTTTTTTAACATTAGATTAGATCTAACCCTTAGAATTAGTGTAATTTAGATTATTGTATAATTCTGTATATTTGCTTGTATATTTGTGTGTTTAATTGTTTGCGTATTTAATTGTTTTCCTAATACACTGTTCTGGTCGATAAACCGATACGACGTATACACTTCCATTGGATACGACATATCTAACTTTCTATCCAATACAGCGTATTCTCTCAACAGATTAATATGGCATTTTTAGTTCCATTGAATACGGCGTATTGATCATCTGATACAGTAACAGATCTGGTTTTTCGCATTTAATTTCCGTATATCTGTGTTTTCTTTCTCTTGAGCCCATCCCACTGATTGTTTATCCCTTGTTTCAGGTAGTGCATGACAAAAAATTCAACTGAGGAAAAAAACTATTGATACTTTCAAGGTTCCGAAACAGAATTTTTGATCATCTAGGAAGCACTTCAAGACACTAGTCTTGACGAATCGAGATCGCCTGATTTTTTCTATATATTTGTCTGACCAAGAAGAATATTCGAGGAACAAGTTACGGAATAATGGCGGAAACTCTGGAACAATACATAAGCAAAAACTCAGCCGATTACGGATCAGGGTTAGCTAGGCCCTAAGATCGAGGACAAGGATAATTTTAAACTAAAAGGCCAATTTCTTAAGGAACTACGTACCAACACTTTCAGTGATTCAGATCATGAAGATGTAAACGAACATCTTGAGAAAGTTCTTAAGATCATGGATTTATTCCACATCCCCAATCTAACTATAGACCAAGTAATTCTTTGAGCCTTCCCCAGGTCCTTAATTGGAGCCGCAAAGTCATTGGCTAAGAAACAACATTTGGTCTATTACAACTTGGGAAGATCTGAAGACAAAATTTCTAAGCAAACATTTCCCACCTGCTCGCACTACAAAGAAAATGGAGGAGATCAGCAACTTTCAGCAAGAACCAGATGGAAACCTCTATCAAGCTTAGGAGCAATTTAAAGAACTCTTGATGAAGTCTCCTCAACACTATTTAATAGAGATGTAAGAGTAGTCTTGTTCTATAATGGATTGGATGTTCCAACTAGACAAATTCTTGATTCAAGAGGATCCATACCATCGAAGATTGTTGTTGAAGCAAAAGTAGCCATCCCAAGGAAAGGTGATACTCCCAAAAATGGATATGGAAACATCTAGGACCAGGAAGTACAAAAGTTTCAGTGGATTACGCAGCTCATACAAGCACAACTCAACAATTTGGAACGAGAAATCAAAAAAGTAATGAAAAAGTTTATGCTACTCAAGTAGGATGTGAACAATGTAAAGGTCCCCACTACACCAAAGATTGTCCACTCAAGGAAGAAGGGAAAACCCTAGAAGAAGCTTACTACACGCAATTTGGTGGACCTTTTCAAGGAGGGGGATATAGAGCAACAGCTCCAGGGTACTATCAAAGGAACAACGCAAATCCTTCGTACCAAGAACGAAGGCAATCTATGGAAGATACCCTGAGCAAATTCATGAGTGAATCAGCAAAGAGACACGAAGAAAATTCCAATTTGATCAAAGAAATCTGAGCTACGACAGATGCTGCCATAAGGAACCAAGGAGCATCAATCAAAACTTTAGAAATTCAAATCGGGAAAATGAGCAAGGTATTACAGGAAAGAGGATTTGGAAACCTACCAAGCTCAACTAAAACAAACCCGAGAGACCAAGTCAAGTCGATTTCAACCATTATTGAAGCCGATTCATACTCGATACGCCGTATTGGATCATCCCAATACGCCGTATCCACTGGACAGAACAGTAAACTGTTGTACAAATCAAGACAAATAACGGTTCCTTTTCCAAGTCATTTGGATAATCATTACTGTGAAGAAGAAGTGGGGATCTATGGACCAAAATTCCCGAAAGCTTATAGAGCTTCACATATCAATAACACCATACCCCGAAAGGAGAAAGACCCAGGGAGTTTCACTTTACCTTGCTATATTAATAACGTTTGTTTTGATAATGCCCTTGTTGACTTAGGAGCTAGCGTTAGTGTAATGTCTCTATTGACCTACCTTAACTTAGGATTAGGCGAATTAGCTCACACCAGGTTGATAGTGGAATTAGCAGATATGACTGTGAAATATACAAAAGGAATAGCTGAAAATGTACTAGTAGGAATTGGTAAATTTACTTTCCCAGTAGACTTTATAATTTTTGATATGCCCGAGGGTATCAAAGTGCCCTTGATCCTCGGAAGACCATTTTTGTCTACCGCCCGTGCTAAGATTAATGTTTACAAAAGAAAGATTACTTTAAGGGTCGGGGAAGAAAGGATTATTTTCTCAAGTGTTAAACCTGCTAGTAGTTTAATTAAGAGGGTCTACATGCTAAGTTTGAGAGAAAGAATGGAACTTGATTTAGAAGCTAGGCTAATGGGAGAGACTTTGGTATTAAATAGATCATTAGACCCTTTCTTGAAAGATTACATTGAATTAAATGATCTAAATGAACCATTTGAGCTTAGGAGAAATCAAGGTGATGATTTAATGCCCACCATTGAGGAAGGTGAGGTAATTGAGGAATTTAGAACTAGGGATGATGAACTTGATACTAAAATTGATGATTACCCTAGTTATTGTGACTCTGATAAGAAGATCCATATAGATTGTGCTCACAACTTAAAGTTTTCATTCACGATAGGATTTGAATTTACTCACGCCAACTTTTCCCGTTACTGTACGTCAATATAATGTCAAAAAAGTTTCATAATTCAATAATGAAAGATAAGATGGTGTACAAAGGGGATAATTTGTAGGCGCTTTAATGAATGATTTTTGTTGGAACCTTTTCCATCGTGTCTGACTTTGCAGTATTGGAGGATATGGATGCTTATCGTGATAAAGGAATGGGCGATGTTATTTTTGGCGAACCATTCTTAAGAAAAATTGGAATTAAAACAAAACGGTTAGAAGGGATAATTACCCTTTACAAAAGTGATGATGAAGTAACTTACCAAATGGTGCGATCACATCCGAGGTTTAAACACCACACTAATGAGCAATGCAACAAAATCCCACCATTACTAAAGGTAAGTGAGAGAGATAAGAAGAATGGAATCTCGCATGCATACCAAAAGTTTAAGGGGTTCTACAAAGGAGTTTTGAATCTAGGACCCGATTACATTCGAAATGCGAAGACGGAAGAATGGCTCACACGCGAGCACATTAGCGTGCATGAGATGGAATGAAGAGAAGCTGAAGAAAAGTCTAATTTAAAGACTTCACTGTAAACAAAAGTGCTTCCCGGGAGACAACCCGGATTGTTATTTAATTTTATCGAGTCTGTCTTCCCAGACATCAATACGGCGTATCCACTCCATACCATACGACGTATTGATTGTTTGGACGTTATCAGTCTTTATTTTTTATGCACTTTAAAAACATTATTGTCAGTTCTGGCAATACGGCGTATTCACTAACCTGATATGTCGTATCCACCAAAACTGACCCGTATTTTGTTTAGTTTAGTTTTAAATTAACCGTAGGTACCAAGATAGGAATGCACATGTTTTTCTTATATTCTATACAAGACCTCGTGAAAGAAATATCAACGAAGTTGGTAGAATGCATATTTTCTGGAATTCTATGTGTGTGATGTTCGTGCTAGGATTCAGACGCTTTTCTATTACACAATCTTGCTTATAAACGCAACTTGGAGAATCTACCGAGCAAATATCAGGGGAGTTTCTCATTCTAATTCTTTTTAAATTCTTGTATTTAATGTTTTATATATACAACGAGGACGTTGTATAATTCAAGTGGGGGGATGGAATTAGAATGTTCACTTGTCCTATTTTTCACACTAAAATGCTTAAATTATGCTCAAATTTAAAAAAAATTCAAGCATACTTTTGTGAAATTACTTGATACATAACCCGCACACAATAAACCCTTTGTTAGATATTGTGAGGATTTAGCCTTTTCGTTTCCAAATGTTTACCCAAATTCCACAAAATATGAGTGTGCCGGTGATGTTGTAGACTTTAGAACTTGGCTTGGTATATCACTCGAGACCACAATAATGAGTACTATAGATTTAGATGGAGTAACTTGTTTAAATTGGTAAATTTTAGGATTACACCCAAATCGCCTTTACATGTTGCTTATTAACTAACTATATCGGTTAGTTAACCTCCCGTTTAAACCCTTTTCCACTCTCATCTTTAGAGTGAAGATCCATTAGAAAAAACCCGTAGAGCCAATCCTTTAGGAATTATACCAACTATTTGTTTTGTTACACCATTACACCTTAACCTACCCTGTTAGATTAAGTTTAATTTACAGTTGCTAGTTGCTTAAAGTGTAAAGTTTGCATTTCCTGAGTCTTGTGTCATTTTCTATCCTTGGTACGGTTGGAAATTTGCACATTGCAAATGGGAATGTATATTAGTAGTCAAAACTCATGTGATTTTACTGCCGTCACAATTAATGGTGAATCCGAAGAACAAAGAACTAACGAAGGAATTATCCGGAATTATTATGATCGTGAAGATGGTGAAACTACACCGAGAATTAAAGTATTGTTAGAGAAAAAATAAGAAAAAAATTCAAAAAAAAGAGAGAAAGAAAGTTTGAAGATAATCGTTTCGCAACTACCGAAGGAATTACACGAAGGATCGATTATTCGTTGATACGCAACAAAAATCAACGATGTATAGTATTGTATAAAGTGGAAGATATCGCCACTTGCCTTGTAGAGTATGTAAAATTTTAGGATGATTAGGAAGTTGACCGTTACGGGAACGCCAACTTAGGTCGTTGTTTTTTATCGATGATCAAGACGTAGTAAATAGTCGTGTCTTTATCATGGTAACGATCAGAAAAAGTGTCTAGCAACTTGTATCATAGTCTTAATCTATTTGTTTCTTGATTTTTATTTAACAACAATTTACTTCCCTCTCGCCTAATGATTAACCATGGGTTTTACGCGAATAAGGATGTGATCGAGCGTGCATGTATATTCCGTCGTTACGGCCATGTATGCATGTCTCAGCTGCCTTGTTGGTTTATTACTATTGGTAAAAGTTAGAAGGTTCCTACCCTATATCATTAAAGCTTTTCAATATTATCAAATCAAGAAAGGTATGAGCATGTTGGTCCAGAAGTTACAAGTTTACGAGATGGCAAAGTTTACAAGATGGCGAAATGAGATTATACTTGGTTGATGATTTCAAGAAGCTCAAAGATCACATTCATGTCAAGACATGAGAACTAGCTCAAATCCAAAGTCAATGATCACTACAACAAATCACAAGTTAATGATTGAAGTAAAAGACTACGAGCTCAAGACCGAAGTGAAAGCATAGTATGCTAAGTTTAAATTTTTGTAAATTAGAGTGACCTCCGTTAGGGGGAGATTGTTAGAAATACAAAAAAGTGTCGGTCACTACCAATATATATAGTCATAGCTCGTAGTAAGTTGTTAAGTTAAGTAAGAAAGATAACCGGGCCAAAGGCCCATGGACAAGTCCACTTAAGGTCCATGGCTGGCCAAGTAATACATATATAAACCCTTTCCACACATGGAAAGGGTGTTGGTTGTTCATTTGTCGCATTTTTCACTAAGCTAATATTATCATTTTTCTTTCTCTCTCTAAGTGTTCATCCAACCACCTCTCTCTCTAAAACTCTAAGTGAATCAATCTATACTTGTGTTAAGATGATTCTACAATTGGTATCAGAGCCATGGGGTGTTTGTGAAGGTTGTGTGTGCGTTTGTTACTCATTGTAGTCGTGTAGTTTGGTTCGAAATTTTCAAAAAAGTTTTCACTTTTTGAGGGTTTTAAAACCATAAAGATCATAACTTTCTTTCTTAGTTATCTTAGTATAGACTAGAAGTACAAGAAAATCTTTCAAAAACCATTAAAAATATCATCTTTTTGAGTCTTTTTGGTTAAAAAGAGGGTTTTGTACCAAGAATCTTGATTTCAAATTTTTCGTGTCAAAAACGTTAAAGTTTGTGTTTTTAAGGTTCTAATAGTCTTAGATAGTTAAGTTGTACAAGAAAAATCGGGTAAAAACGTCAAAAAGTGAGTCTTTTTAAGATTTTTGATTTTTGAGTTTCGTAGTGTATTGGGCGATTTATACCTCTCTACAGGCGATCTATACGTTCTTATTCCCTCAGGCGATCTATACGAATTTTTCTTCAGGCGATCTATACATATTTTCTGAAGGCGATTTATACCATCATTTTACAACAGGCGATTTATACTATCATTTTACAACAGGCGATTTATACCATCATTTTTGTTAAGGCGATTTATACATTCACTTGTCAAAGGCGATTTATACCTACCTGTTTGTAAAGGCGATTTATACATACCTGTTTGTAAAGGCGATTTATACATACCTGTTTGTGAAGGCGATTTATACGTTATGACCTAAGGTGAATTATACGGTTGTTCTTTGATTTGTAAAATCCCGTGAATATTCGATTTCTCGGTTTTATCAAGAATTGTAAAATCCCGTGTATTCCAAAAGACTCAACTTCACTAATCAATACTCACTTTAACACGACAACCTCCAATCACTGTCCGATCATTTTAATCTTATCACATTGAAATGGATCCAATGATTTCACTTGGACAAAAGAATACTCTTGCTGAGTACATGATACTCTCTGGTGCTGACAATCGTCCACCTATGTTGGACAAAGACCTGTATGATTCTTGGAAAAGTAGAATGGAATTATACATGCAAAATAGAGAACATGGAAGAATGATACTTGAATCAGTAGAACATGGTCCTCTCATTTGGCCTACAGTTGAAGAGAACGGTGTGATCAGAACAAAGAAATATGCTGAATTATCTGCTGCTGAGAAAATTCAAGCTGATATCTATTCACTTGTGAATCATCACAGAGTTGCTAAAGATTTATGGGAGATAGTTCAATTATTGATGCAAGGTACATCTTTGACAAAGCAGGAAAGAGAATGTAAGTTGTATGATGCATTTGATAAGTTTACTCACATCAAAGGGGAAT
>BQNB010184639.1:0-10962 GCA_026074375.1 Tanacetum coccineum
CGCTATTAGTGATCGACAACCTACTTACCAACGAAACTACAATTGATCGGGTACACTGCCCGTTAAAGTGTTGTTTTTAGGTATAGTTGGCATAAAATAAATTGTAAAACTTGATACATAAAATAACACCTACACAATGACACATCACCAATCAATTGCTTTGACCTATCTCTATAGATTTTGATTCCAAGAATAAATGCTGCTTTTCCCAAATCTTTCAAAGCAAAACACTTTCCAAGATAATTCTTTACACTTTGTAAACTTGGAATGTGATTTCCCTTGATGATTATGTCATCAACATACAAGATGAGGAATGTAACATTACTCCCACTAGCCTTTTGATATACACATGGCTCATCAAGATTTTGAGCAAAACCAAACCTTTTGATTTCCTCATCAAATCTTTTATTCTAGCTTCTTGATGCTTGCTTAAGACCATAAATGGATCTTTGAAGCTTGCATACCTTTCTAGGATGATTAGGATCAACAAAACCTTTAGGTTGTAACATATAAATGTCTTCATCAAGATAACCATTTAAGAAGGCAGTTTTGACATCCATTTTCCATATCTCATAATCATAGAATGCCGCTATAGATATGAGAATCCTAATAGCTCTAATGTCAGCCATGGGTGAGAACATTTCTATATAATTAACCTTGAAGAGTTGACTATAACCCTTTGCTACAAGATGAGCTTTATAGGTGTGTATAATGACATCCATGTCAGTCTTTTTCTTAAAAATCCACTTACTCCCAACAGATTTACAATTAGGAGTAAGATCGACCAATACCTATACCATATTGTCTATCAAGGATTGCATTTCCGTATTCATAGCATCAAGCCACTTATTAGATTTTGGATCTAACATTGCAGCTTTATAGCTAGTGGGTTCATTAAGAAGACCCAGCTAACAGAATAATTTAAAAAAAATTAAGCATACTTTTGTGAAATTACTTGTTACATAACCCACACACAATAACCCTTGTTAGAATATTGTGAAAATATAAGTTTGAGGGTTAAAATTGCCAAACCCCTAAACTTATATTTATAAGAGAAAAGAGAAAAATGAAGACAAGGGCTTAAACTGCCAATTCGGCAAAGCTATACCACAAGGGCTAAAACTGCCAAAGTCTCTAACTTGTATTACACAAGGACGAGCCTTGCAACTAGACTTAACACTCTTGGGGACTTGTTTTGCCAAGTCCCCAAAAGTTTTAAACCACAAGGACCATGGGCGCAAAGCCTCATATAACCATGAGGGGCCACTTTCGCCATTTCCACAAACTTACACTCTGTTATAACCCCAACACCTTTTCCCGCCTTTTTTGAACACAACCCAAATCACGGGTTTACAAACCCACTTTTACCCTGCACCTCAAAAACCCCATGGTCAAACCTCTCCCCCCTCCTCCACTTAAACCCTAATCCCATTTGGCAATCCCACAATCCCCCAAGCCTAATCCAACGGCTAAGATTGATAAGATTGAAGGGTCTAGATTGCTTTGGGCTGTTTTACTCTCACAACAAACACATAAGCAACCTATAAAAAAAAGAGAAGACAGAAGTTTAAAGAGTAGTTAGATATATTATTTTTAAATTTTTAGTTTGTAATTCTCTCATTTTTAAGCAATTTACTTTCAAACTTTTAGCAATACGTTTTAAGCACTTGTACTCTCTTCCTTTCCTCTTGTACTTCATCAATTTAGTAATACCAATTCAGTTTTCAAGTATAAGTGAAATTTGTTTTCAATTTAAAGTCAAATTTACTCAATAAGCTCTCAATAAGCTCATTTGAGCTTAATACTGTTCATAAGCTCAAATTCAGTCAAACTTTGTTCTTAAGCAAGTCATTTACTAATCTAGTTCAATTTACATCAAATCATGATCACTTGAGGTGATTTGTGTTCATTTTGGAAGCAACAAGGTAAATAAGCTTAAATTAGCTTATTGAGCTTAAAGCTCGGGTTTAGAGGCTAGGGAGCCACTTAGGTTCAAGCTTTTTAAGCCACTCACTCTACAAGAGTGGCTTTGGTGCTGAGACTACAATAATCTCAGGTTTTATTTCTCAAATTTTCATTTTAGCTTAATTCTAGCTTTTACATTTGCTTATCACTTTTCATTCCTGTTCAATTCTGTCAAATATGTTTGTTTAGGTTTGATATTTAGCTGTTTTTAAGTTTCATTAGAATAAATTTGATTAATCTCAAGTTCTCATATAAAACTGTCATTGTTAGTATAACAAGCTAATAGAGTAACTAGCTTATTCTCTCTAATAAGCTATAGGATTTATAGTTTAAATAGCTTTATTAGGTCATTTTAAGTGAAAGTAGATAAAAAGTTTTAAAAGTTTTAGCTTCAAAATAGATTTTAAGTCTACTTAGAGTTGACAGCTTTCCATTAAGTAGTGTTTGGTACAAGCCTTGTTTGACTATTAAAGTCAATAATAGTTTGTCAAATTACTTCATTTAGTTGAGTTAGATCATAGTGTAAAGTTTTAAAGAGAATTTAGAATTTAGTTTGAAGAATTTAAGAGTTTTGAGTGTAAAAAGTTTCATTTGCACCAGGGCACTTAAGAGTATTAAGTAATGTTAGATTTAGGAGATTTATAGAATTTCAGAGTTCAAGTATAGTTAAGGTAGATTTTTACACACTTGGTAAGTGAGTACAAGAGCTTTAACTCTTGAAACTAAGCTTGCATTTAGGGATTTGGTCATTTGCATCAGCAAAAGTAGTTAAAACTGCTGTTGTTATTGCATTTTCTAACTGTCATTTATCATTCATAATTAGGTATTAGTATTTAGCATTTAGCACACTAATAATACTCCATTAGCTTAATCTAGATAAGCCATTTAGTTTTCATTTTAAGCATTTTAGCCTAGCTTATTTTACCTGCACAAGTAGTATAACAGTCCTTTAGGTTCTTAGCTTGTACTCTTTTTGATTTCTCATTTCTAATTGTCACTTTAGAGAACCTTTTATCTAGGTTAGTTTAATAATCATAGGAGAGCTTATTTGTAAAATTTCATCTTCTAGAGTTTAGTATTAAGCTAGTTAGCTTATTAGGGAAAGCTTATTTCAAGTTTAAGCCTGAGTCCTCACTTTTCAATAGCAAATTTCTTGAAATTTTTGTTAACAAGTAGCTTATTACTTTTTAGATTTACTTAGTACACATCTTAAGCTACAAATAGCTTCTTTTAGTTTTCAGTTTCATCAAGTAATAAGCAAAATATAAGCCAAAAACTAGAAAAGCTCTTAAAGCCTTAGTTTCTGTAACAGGAAACAAATTGCTTATTTTGTAGCTTATTAAGTAGATAAAAGTTCAAGTTGTCTTTGTTAAAGTTTTTTAGAATAAGCTCCTTTATAAGTTTGTAGTTTTAAGTTTTTGCTGAATCTCATTTTTCAATAAGCCAAAAATAAGCTAGAAGCGTAGGGTTTGTTTAGTACTTTTCTCAAAGTCAAAGGGTACCCGTTTTCACTATAGTGTAAATTTCCTAAACTTTGCCCGCCTACCCATTACTTTGGTTTCTTACACTTTCTACCCTAAACTTTTTCGAAAAATAAAAAATGGGGAAAGACAAGAGGCCCGGGTGAGCAAGACTCGAACCCGGGACCAAGCGATACAATCCCCCCTTTAACACCACTCTTACCACTGCGCCCTTGGGTCTTTTTCGTTAAAGACTCAAGGGCTTGTGTATTTATACACATTTTGCCCCAAATAGCTTATAAGCTGTTAAAGCTTAATTTACGGGCTTATCCTTCAAGAAAACTTTGTGCTTTCATTTTTAGACGGAGTGTCATCGTGGTCTAGTAATTTTTGTAAATTTTTCAGAATTTTCGTAATTATTTATATATTTTTTATAATTTAATTTCGTTTAAAAGTTTATTTAATTATCTAAAAATACAAAATGTTTCAGAAAATAAATATTTTGATTTTTTTAGAACATTTTTTCTTTTGGCATCGTTGTTTGTAGGAAAAATACAAAACAGTTTTCGTAGGGTCATTTCTTTTCAAATCTGTTCACAATTTGTAAAGAACCGGTCCGGTGCGGTCGTTTTTTGACTTCGACTCGTTTTTGGGTCAAACGACTCCGTTTTCGGTTAGTCTTTTTCATTCTTCGTTATTGTGGCCCGTAGAGTAGTTAGAGTGAAAAATTCTCGTAGGGTATATTTTTAGAAAGATTTTAGGATTTTCCCCCCTTTTGTTCGGATTCGTGCTTTGTTTTTTAGTTAAATTCATAATTTTTAGGTTTTCTCTAACGTTTTTGTTTCTTTGGGTTTTTGTATTTCATTCTAATTTGAATTCTTTACTACACTTGTCCCAATTCATTTTTTACATTCAAACTCAAATCTTCGACTGTTCGATTTCTCAGTCTCAGCACTCGTTGGGGTGAAAAGACCCCGGGTAAGCACTCTATACGTCTTCGCGGGTCATTGGATGTGATTTCAGACCTATTCTGTCTTATATTTTATATTTTGTATATTAATATTTTTAAGGTGAAGTTGGTACGAACATCAATTTTTGGGTCGTTGCCCTGGGGGGCTCGTGATACCGATTTTCGTTACGTTTGATCTTTTGCTGTTTTCGAATCTGTGAATATTTTCTTTTACTAAAAAACATAAAAAGTACATAAATATTCTTTCATTTCTCTTTTTGTATATTTATCAGATAAAAACCAAAGAAAAAAACCAAAAATATAAAAACATTGTCCATTAAAAAAAAGAAATATTCATAACTCACAAATGGTAATAATTACCAATATCATATCTATTCTCAACTGAGTAATTATATAATAAGTTTGGATGAACTTCGTTGGTTCCCCAACTCGAACAAAAGATTCAAAACACCTTTGCCTTTTTGTGGCTCTTACGACGTCGGCTCACCTTGAAAGTTGCACAAATATAAAGTGGGTATAAGGAGGGTTGTTCTAGGAACTACGACAGAAAGAAGAAATAGCTTCGCGCTATATCATACTCTCTCCTACCTGTGCGTTTATCATTTTAAGAGCAACCATTGTAGTATGTAGAATATTTGGTTTAAGTTTGTCTTATCATTTTGTCGTTAAATTAAATTGTGAATTAAAGGAAAAACAAAAATAATCTTCTTTTTCTTAGTTATCTTGTAATTCGTTTCTTATCCATCTCATGTTTAACTACTTATGACGTCTTCGATTACGTTTGAATCCACTTTCACGCGATTTAAAGAATTTGTCTTGTGGAAAGTTAGTACCAATCTCAAAACTGTGGTGTTCGAAAGGGAGTCTTGAGTCAAGTTTCTGGTTCCTAAACCCCCTCGAAATTGTGCAAGTGTGCAGGTGTGGTACCGGTTGATGGTCCGTATTGTCAAGGATGGGCTCTTTTACGACAAGGAATTTATGGAAGGTTTGCTTTACAAATCGTGTGGGAAAAATGAATTTTTCAAAGCCTTTCCAAGACACTTCCAAGTAATCCGTTGACAACTACCAACGTTGTTATATGCATCCTGCAGAACGCCTATCGTTGTTCACATCAGGTCCCTGGTAAAAATCTCCTCACCAAGACTCTATAACAATTGACCATTGTTGTCTGAGCTTCGGTGAATTCGTTTGATCGGATCTTTTGTCGAAAATGCACAGTGTAAGTCTTGTGGGAAAGGTGCATATCTACGGTTATAATTGTCATCGAAAGTTTACCCGATTATTCTCTAAAATAGGAACCATGCAAAAATCAAATCCGTTGATGAGCCCCTAAAAACTTGCAAACGTTTGCCAAAACAATGTCTTCTTTGGCACATGCCAAAGATGTGGTTGCAATGAATACGATGGAGTTTGTTTTTATTGTAAGGTTGGAAATGGAACACAAATCAATGTTTCAACTCTATACTTTTCTAACGATTCTCCAAGTGTTGCAAAACATTTTTTTGTGACAAAGCTGTTAATTTCCAGTTACATCAGTCCTGCGAAAAAGGCCGTAACTTCTAAACTACAAAGTCCGTTAGAGCTGGTTTAACTAGCCATGTTTAAGTTAAGTTGTCCTTTACACTTTTTATTTTTATACAAATAGTGGGTTCTGTACAAGTGTTAAGAGTTTTTAGCCATTGAAAATAGGTGTGTAAATCTTTCACACCGTTACCGTTTATTTTCTAAATAAATCATCAGGTATCGTCACGGCGTGTGCCACCCGGAAAATCGAAGCTAAGACATAGGTCTGTAACCCTATATTTTTATTTAAGCTTCAAATTCTACTAATTTTTACAAAATATCACATTAAGGCTACTGACCAAAACCGTCACATAAAGTTTTTGATAAAAACATGATTTCTAGTATTTTCTTGTTTCAAATACCAATTACAATACTAATCTTATAAAATAAATGTATGGAACATGTATTATATTAGTAGATCTCATAAAAATAAAGAGTATGATCATATTAAAGTATGAGAAATAAGAGGTATGAATGACCCTTACAAAGGGAATGATAGTGAAAACAACAAGAATCGAGGATCAAGAACTCGATCTCCAACCCAACCAATATCAACTAGTCTAACTCTTTCAAACCCTTTATAAAAATCAACTTATACCCAATATGAAAGATAAGACGAGGATGTCTTATGGTGCAAACAACCCAAAGAACAAGCTAGAACAATAAACCTCCAACACTATATGATAAAGAACTTCTTAAAAATCAATGGGATATGTGTTTGTGGTGGTGGTAATTTTGGCAAAGGGATGAGGGACATAGAGATGAAAATGAATTTTAGATATGCATGTATGAGGTTAGTATGAGTTGGTCATACATGCAAAATAAAGGAGATACGTGTCTCAAATATGTGTCTTAAGATAACACACCGCACAGACACATGTCCATGTGATTATGTCGTTTTCCCTTAGCACAAGGAAAGACCAAAAATGATTTTGGGTTATGTTTGATTTTTAAATTAGGAGTGTAATATTAGGGCCAATGTATAAAAGGTAGTGTATTGCAAGAGTTTAAACGCAAACGCGAAGGGTAAACGCAAACTGAAAAATAAAAAATTTAACACATAAGGTACATATGTAAAATAATAAAAATACATAGAGCATGTAGACTACATTTAGTCTAGAGTTGGGATCACATTTAATGTACGTTTTACGACGTACGCGGGATAACCTATCCAAAGTTAATTTTATGCAAAATTAAAATAAATAGTAAAAGTACGAGGTTATATAATGACCTAAAAATCACGGATTGCTACAGTCTACCCCCGTTAAGGAAACTCTACCCCGGAGTTCAATTTGCGTTATCCGTTGACGGTATGTCCGAGAAAAGGTGAGGGTAGCAAAAGAATATTGAATAATTAATAGTTAATACATAAAATGTCTGCAATGTGCATTTAGATACGAATCAGTTGTTATGAAAATCCTTAATGAAAGGATTGAATATCTGTACTGATGAGAAGGCAAACGAAAAAGAAGAATTAATAAGTCATATTGATAATCAAAGAAGTACATACCGAGTAACAATACTTATCAAGATCAAAAAATGAATTTGTATCGATAATCAATGTAAATGGAGAGATCAAAAAAATTATTAATCTTTAAAGGAAGTGAATGCCAATGCAAAAAGGTTATATTGAGTTTGATATTTCAGGATTAGAGAATCCTAAAAGAGTGATTAATTATTTTTATGAACGAAGAAAGTGACAGCCAACAATCAATGCAAATGAGAGAACCAACAGATCATAACAATAGTAAATATTAAAAATATTTGTACAAATGTTGTAACGGCCATATAAAATGAACATAAAGAATTATTTGATCAACAAATGAACGTAGAGAGTCATCTGTTCTAATAGATTACGAACCGGAAGACTATATAGAGTCATCCGTAGAATTAATCGATGCAAATGAGAGAACTAATACCAATAGCTGAAAGAGGTACATCTCAAAGAAACAATATATCAAGGATACTAAACGAGATAGGGAAAATAATTGTACAAAAAATTAATTATTAAAGGGAGTGGATATATCTGTACCTCAAAGCGAACAATACATTGAGAGTTTTCAAAGAAATGTTTTAAATAAAAGGTCATCATTTACTAGGATGATCGAGATTCTCTTTACGGGTTGGGGGCTGCTGGTCGTGTCTTTCCCAATAATATTCTAGTCCGAAGGCGTGACCTTCATTAGCGTGGTCTGTCTCAAGGTTCTTATGTATGAATCATTTTTAGCATCTTGGGTCTCGTTCTGCTCTAAGCGAAAGAGTATGTCAGCCATATATTAGGCTGTGAGTCGCTTGATAGCTGCCGAACTTAGTAGTTATCTTCTTGGCGGCCTGATTCCCCAGAATCGCAAGAAGTAAAGAGGAAAATAAGGTGTCAATGAGTCGCGTTCCAAAAGTAGGTTTTCTAAAGTGGTCCGCCATGAGGTGACAAGTTAATAGTCGTGTTCCAATTAACCGACATGTTTCCATGCGACAGGTTACGAGACGACGTATGCGTTTCAGAAGTACGAGGCGAGTGTTCAAACTTGGAGTCAAATAGTAAAATAATCAGTGGGTTTGACCACTGTGAGGAGTATCGACATCGTCCAAGACGGTATTATGTAGAGTCATGAAAAAGTTATGATCACCATTGCATCATCACAATGTCTGGGTAAGGTTTAGAGACCATTGTGTAACTCACAATGTTTTAAGAAAAGTTTTAGTGTTGATTCAGAAATCATTACAGTGAATGAGCATGATTCTATCAACAACACAAAGACAAAATTTCAATAAGAATTCGTACGATAATCGAGATCAAGATACGTAAGAATAGAATAACAAAATAAATAGCCACGATAAGATAACATCCTAAAATAGCATAATATTTATCATACAAAATCACGTGCTACATTGTTTTACAAAATATAAAAAGACAATACAACCGACAACATCATTTCTACTAAATGAGACTCTCAGTTTAGTAATACATATATCAAAATATGCTAGTGAAAGCTTCAAGGACGCCAATCTAATATCTAAAGACCAAGAAGACTCTTAATCCTGTGAAGGCGTAATCTCACTGCAAACTCTCGTGCCTCAGAATCCTCTAAACGAGTCTGTAACTCTGCGATCTCTGCCCAAGCATCCTTTAGTGCAAGCTGCATTTAGGGGTGCTCACGGTCCAAAAATCATACCAGACCGACCAAAACCGGACTGGATCGAAACCAACCGTGGCCAAAACACCGGACCGAAATGGTCCTGTCCGATTCGGTCTTTGGTCCGTTCCAGTTCAGCAAGGCATAATTGCCGTTTTTTTGTTAGACCGAACCGGACCGACCGGACCGAGGACTGAAAATAAAGAAAAGGATGGACCGAGGACCGGAGCGAAATAGGCTCGGTCCGGTTCGGGCCCGGTCCATTTTGCTCACCCTAGCTGCAGTATATCTGCTCTCTACTGTGCAGCATCAACTCTAGCTTACAGAGCCTCCACATCATGCTTAATCACCTCCATCCTATCCTAGGAAATTTCCTCAAGCAGATCGCAAAGTCGGTCGATCGTATCATCATGACGAACCAATCTCGCCAAAATTAATGGGATGGAACGATAGATAGGCTCACCGGTGACTGGGTGAACATGAGCTGCAGACGAGCTCTCTCCGAACTTGTACCTCAGCTCGCCTTCTTGGTCTCTTCAAGTTTGAACTCTGGGCTGTAACCACTCCTAGCGTTGGGTAGCCGACCTGAAATAGAGCCTCAGAACATGCGGTGAAACAACCTCTGGTGCAGGGGTCTCGGTATCAACATCGGTCATGATAATATCCTTCTATGGTGGAGAAGGTGCATGATTGAGGGAAACAAGTACGTGATCAAGGAAAACAAGATCCGCTATGATGCTCGGAAAATAAATAAGCATAAGTAGTCATAAAATAATTAAGTATTTACATAAATAACTTTTATAAAAATTAAATAGTAATGCTTTGGTAAATAAGCATAAGTGATCAAAAATAGTCAACATTTATATAAATTACTTTTATATAAATAAATAGCGATGCTCTCGAAGATAAGCATAAGTAATCTAAAAGCAAATCAAGTATTTATAAATAACCTTTATATAACTCTAATAGTGATGCTCCAATAAATAAGCATAAGTAATCAGGAAGTATACATGCACAGATAATATGTAAGGCAATAAGGGAGGTCCTAATATATATAGTAGTTATAGTCTAAGTACTAAATGCAACCAAGTTTTCTATAACCAATACTCTGATACCAATCTGTAGCACCCCCAATTTCGGCTAGCAGCGAAAGGCAACCGAGGGTACTACTTTATAGCACAAAGTACAAGTTATAAAAAATGACCTCTAAATGAGACGTTTTGAAAAAGTTACACATTCGATAAGTAAAATATCAGAGTTTAAAAAATAAGGGGTCCCAATAGTTGTACGATACATGATTACTTTTTAAAACATTATCGAATGGTAACAATGATGCAAAAGTCTTCAAAATATGTCGTGCGACTTCATGCCAAAGCTAGCACCTTGGGGGCCTGAGATAAACAAGCTAAAAACATCAACAAAATCGTTGAGTGAAATTCATAGGTTTGTAAGTAAAGCAGTGGACCACAAGATTCAGGTGTAGTTGACTGGTGAAACACATTCAAAAGTCAAAAGCATTTATTATTGCACTAAGCTCGTGACACCAAAACCTTGACATTACATACAAACCCCAGTCTGTTAGATTTGTGCCCCCAAATTCAATCTTCTGCCAAAACATCGAAGTATTACCTTAAATGAAATGCGTCCGTTTGACATGGTAATTAGGTGTTACATACCCGAACGGGGGTGGTCAACCCCAATAGATCTATCCACAACATTCGCGTTTACTTCACAAAAAGTAATTAACGGCTCATGATATAGGGGACTTAATGGCAGTATTGGTACTTAGTGTAGTATACAAGAGATCATAACACAAGTAATGGATGATGGGTTAGCTAATTTGACTTAGAGAGAAAATGTTTATTTAGAG
>BQNB010184641.1:0-12290 GCA_026074375.1 Tanacetum coccineum
AACTGATATTTAACGGTGATTTCGTTTTAAGCTTGGTTTGGAGCGAGTGAAAAGTCGAGAACGGTGAATTTATCCTTTTCGGAGCATTCTCGGATCAAAATGCATCTTGTTCTATGATCCCTAAAAGTTATAAAATAATGAAAGTCAGACGTTCTAGTTAGTTGCTTAATATGAAAAGTAAAAAAAATAAGAAAAATAAAAAATACAAAAATATGTGTAGGAATAAGAGTGTATATTTAAAAAATGGTAAAGACGAGGCTTTTCAAAACTTATGAGTCTTTACTTCCCCTTGACGAATGCTTAGCTAGTTTTTAAGGTTATTAGTCGAGGGGGATCGAGATTCTTAGTTTTCTAAGTGCTTACTTCATAGCATTGCGTGAGGACATGGCAATGTCTTAGTATGGGGGATTTAGGTATGCGTTTAATTACACATACCTTTTACCTAATAAAATGACCCTAAACGACCAAAAACGCACATAAAATGCCATAAATATGCTTGTTTTTGTGTTTGTACTGTGCAGGTACCAGATATTCACTAAAGGACATAAATGAAGCCAAAGCGGACAAAACCGAGAGCGGAATTGAAAAGAGCACGAAAAACTGAGGCCAAAAGAGAAAAAGGATTGGAAACGGAGCTAAAACGGACATTTCTGGATCGACTCGACAACGTTTGTGCATTTACTAAAGTCAAGACGAAGTCAAAGTCAACCCCGGGATATGGCGTTGGAAAGGGCATTGAAAACCGAACCCGAAAACCTAAAATGCTAAAAGTGGGCCCACTCGTACCCACCTAGTGGGCCCGTGTCAGCCCACTATACTTAAATTAAACCCATAAGCCCAAAATTCCTAAAAGCCCATTACCTTTTTTTTATAAACCCCCTGGCCCAAACAATAAAACCCCTTTAACATTGTTACCCCCCTTAACCCTTTTATTCTTACACCGTTAGTCCTTCAAGGACTAACATTGTTAGTCCTTGGGGACTAACGGTGCAAACTACAACCTAACTACAGGGACCTATTATACACCAACAAGGACTTTCTTTGCAACACTTTATTACACTTTCAAGGGCCAAAGGTGTCAACACCCCAAAGTTTTCCCCTGCACCCTAAATAGATATAAAACACTGTTTATCTCTTCCCTTTTCCCGCTAACCCCATACGTACTATTCATCTGTCGTTTTCACTTTAACCTGCAACAACACAACTAAAACCTTCACCCCATGATAAAAATAACATCACCCTCACCTTACCCCACTTCATAATAAACAAAACAAAAAACAGGTTGGCAATCCAAAGGGTTTTGATTAGACGAAGGATTGATGGCTAGGATCAATTGGTTTGGGCTCCAAGGCAAAATAGAAGGTCAAGATGAAACCTTGTTTCCTCTCACAGCAAAAGCACAACTAGCACACAATGAAGACATGGACTGCTTATTTAAAGAAGAAAGAAGACAGAAGATAGAGATGTATGTAGGAGTAGTTTAGTTTAGCTTTAATTCATGTTTTTATTGTCTTTCTGTCATTTTAATTTAAAAACCTTGTAACCTTTTTAATTTTAATGAAAAATTTCCGTTTCTTTTAAAGTTTTCTCAAAAAACTGTCCATTTTAGCCTTTCATATTGCTTTATATGTTCCAGCTTATTTTGTTTCTTATTAGTTATTGAAAATTGCTTGTTCTTGCTTATATAGCTTATTTAATATCTGGTCAACTTAATTCCTTGCTTAATTCAGTTTGTTATGGTATAAAAATGTTGAAATCCACTTTTAAGGGGTGTTTGGTTTAAGGGTCTGTTAAGTCAA
The DNA here is from genome assembly GCA_026074375.1 of Tanacetum coccineum. Taxonomy (NCBI): domain Eukaryota; kingdom Viridiplantae; phylum Streptophyta; class Magnoliopsida; order Asterales; family Asteraceae; genus Tanacetum; species Tanacetum coccineum. The sequence goes on from BQNB010184641.1 coordinate 1,800, forward strand.
AACGGGTCAAAAGTGGGGTGTGACCCTTGGGTCACTTTAGTCTAGTTTATATTTGTCATAAAATGTAGTTTTTAAAAAGTTTTTAAGTAATAAAATTTGGTTTTGAGTTTTTGAGATATCAAGCTTTTTTAGTTTTGGAGTTTAAATCTGTCATAACTAGATAAATTTCCTTAGGTGTTTTAGGGTCTTGCTTTGAGTTATGTTGAGGGATATAATACCTTAGAATGAGTTTATATTGCCTGCACTTTTTAGTTATAATTCTGTCCAAATTTCTTTTTTCATGTCAGTCCCCAAAATAGTCTTGAATGCACTTTTTCAATTTGAAATATAAACCTGTAGAACCCATTTTAAGCCTTGATTTTGATTATGCAAGTAGTTAGTAGGTAACCTTAGCTGTTTTAACTTATGTTTCATTATAGTCTTATTTTACCAGCTTATTTTTAGGCTTGCAAAAAAGCCAAGCAACCGTCTTTTAAATAGAAAACCAAAAAAAAAGTGTGCTGAGTTCAAACTGCCCTTATCCTTGGTCTTTTTCTTTGCTTATCAGTTCTTCATAGTATCTAATTTTTCCTTTTTATTATAGCTAGTAGGTCTAGTTTCAGCTGTTTTTTGGTTTTGAGGGTTAGTTTGTTGGTTTGATTGCTTATATATAAGCCCAAAAAGATCCCCTTAGGCTGTTGGTTTAGCATATTGTGCCATTTGCTTATCTGTCTATGTTGGCTTATCTATCTGTTAGTCTTAGCTTATTTTTGCTCCTAGTGCCTATTTAGGTTTAGGTAGATATCTATTTTTGCTTTATTTACTTAGCCCCTAGCTTATTTGCCCAAAACTTGCCCTGGTGCAAAACAGCCCATTTGACAGCCCTTTTTGTGGCTTATTTTTATTCCAAACTAAAAACTGTTGGACCAAAACAGTTATAAGTGCTATTTGGATGAGTCTATTAAAACCAGCTTAGAGTGTTGTTTTAGTGTCTTTTTAGTGGCAAAACTCAGTAGTGTAATTTTCCTTTTAGTCTTCTTTGAGTTTCTAAAATATGTCAAGGTTTTGGTGTAGTGTCTTCCTTAGTTACAAACTACCTTTTTCAATTCAATTTTTCAGATACTAAAAATGGTTTTTAGCTTTTGAAAATTTGAGCATAAGCTCATTTTAGGCCAAACTAAATCTATTTTGACTTAGTTTTAATATTGGAGCTTATTTTCTAGCTTAATTGTGGCCTGCTTATTGCCATATTTCATTGTAAGAAAACCAAAAAGAAGGGTGCCTTTGTAAACAGCCACTTTTCCTTTAGCTGTTTCTCTGCTTAATTTTGTTTCAAACTTTGTTTTCTTTTTAGTTTCTTATAGCCCATAAGCTGAGCTTCTAGGACCTATAAGCTTTAAGCCTATAAGTTTCCTACTTGGGGCTTAAAAATTAAGCCAAAACTTGTCCCTAGGCTGTCTTGTGTTTGGTTTGCCCTTATTGGCTTATTTGCTTTTCTGCCTACTGTTGCTTATTCCATTTGCTCATTTATGCCTTATACTTGCTTATTAGGTGTAGCACTCTACTTTTGTAGCTTGTTTTTCCTTATGCTAGCTTATTGTGCCTTAAAAAGCCTTACAGTTCAGCCCTTTAGGACTAGGTGTAAAAATGGTTAACTATCAGCTATTTTGTGCTTTTCTAGCTTATTTAGATTACTTATTTTTAGACTTATTTGCTTATTTAGAAATTTTTATTTTATCATATTTCACTTAGGAAAAATAGAAAAACTTTCATAGGGTCATTTTTGCAAGATTTCGTTTTTTAAAGAACGGGATTCGATCCCGTTTTCGTTTTCTTCGCGTTTTTAGCCTTAAACACCTCCGTTTTTTATCTAGTTTTCTTTATTCTTACCTTTTAGTCATTTAAGATTTATTAAAAGTTAAAAAATCACTTTAGGATTAAAATTGTAATAATTAGGTTTTTAAGTCGCGTTTTTACGTTCCCGTTTTCATTCTTTAAGTTTAAATCCTTTCTAGCTTTCGTTTTTAGGTTTTATTTATTTGTTTTTGCATTTTATTAAGTAGAATTAGGATTCCAATCCAATCTTGGATCATTCAAGCATTGTTCAAACCTCGACTCGATTTTCAAATTCACGCCTCGTCCGGAAGAACGACCCGAGTCCGGTTTTAAACTTTGTGGATAACGAAGTGAGATACCGATACTTCCGGTTTACTATACTACTATTATTGGTATTATCCTATTTGTTATATATATTTATATATTTATTTATATTTATATATGTGGTAAAAGGGACCAAATCAGTATGCGACCACGTTAAACTTGGTGTGGTAGGCCAATGCTGTCATGGGAAGGACTAAAGGGTTAAGAGTACTATGCAAGGTGTAGCGTGGTTGTTGGTTGCAAAAGATCAAAGGAGGTGACAAGGAGAAGGTTTCCTTGGTGCACAAGGGGGGTGATGAGTGGTAGGAGTGCTATGTGAGACAATTAGCTGAATTGGTGGTGAGGTCATGGTGTTTGAGGTGCTTGAGGTGCTAGCTTACATAGAATTAGGTTTAGAAGTAGTTTAGGGGTGACGAGTTCATGGTTGTTTTTGGACAGCCAACATCGGTCCCGGTAAAATGGGTTTTCCATTTACAAACTGCGGCGTAATACTATTTAAGCTCAAAACCATTGAGCATATTTATGATATTTGAGTCCTCTACAACTTTTTAAATTTTACATATTAAGTGTCACTATACAAAAAATTAAGAGATTACAGCTATTACAACAGGTGTGTCAGAATCTGCGCAATTTGCCATTCGGTCTATAACTAAGTCATCGACATCGAATCGTTGAGTCAACCGGAAAAATGATCACAAGACATAGGGCTACAACCTAGTATTTTTAGTTAATACCCAAAGCCTATTATTTTTCCCAGATCCTATGTTTTATCAACGGATCAGATTCTGAAAACTATAAACTAGTTTAAGGATGTAACGGGTTTGCTAGGGTTTTGGGTTTAGGATTAAGTTTAAGGTTTAGGGAGTAATGTATAAGAGTTAAGTAAGGGTTAAAGAGAAAGTGAGCATTGGAAGCTTGTAACAAGTGCTGTAAAAGGTGGTACAAAATTCCTAAAGAAATTAAGAAAATGAGCTCATTGAATACCTATGGCATAGTCAAATTGTACTTTGAGCTTAAGGGAGTTTGTACCAAGGTTAGGAGGAATTAAAATTACAAAAAAATGCATTTGTACACTTTTACACATGCTATTGATAGCTTGTACATTTATTTATTGAAATGTAAACATTACATATAACTAGGGTTTAATATAAACGTTAATGTTTTAATCTTGTTCTAAGTAAACGTTTGCGTTAACTGGTCAACTATTAAATGGATAACGTAGTTTGGTAAATAAGATATTAGAAAGTACACTTGACTATTTTGGAGGAAAACAAAAATTATAATGTTTACATGATATACACATAGATATAGTTGGCATTGGTTGTTGCGTGAGCTCGTTTAGTTTGCTATGTAAGTTACGTTACATAGTTGACATGAAATAAAGCAAAAAATTTCCCTCGAAGATAGTTGTACTTAATTTAATAAGTAGATATTACATTGATGAAAACAAAATGTGTCACTCTTTGTTTGGGACTGTTTTCAAGTGTTGGATAGAATTGAGTGTATAGAAAAACTTTTGACTTAGGAAGTTCTGGGAAAATCAATATTTACCTAGATATGGGTCTTAGGTACTTGTAGCCGTTTGGATGGAGTGTTAACTAATCCGTATGATTGAGTTATGGGCATTTTACTAAAACGGGTCATTTTGTGCAATCTGAATTTGAACCCTTAATAAGTCCAAAATTTTGTATACTAACATCCAAATTAGTAAAACTGCAGCTTTTAGGTATCGAGTCAACTTAAACTTTGCCGTGTATTTCATCCTCATCGGATGTACGGACTAGGATATATGTTTAAAATGGTAAAGGCGTAAATTTCAGAAAATGACATGCACTTGTTGGAAAGGATAAATAGTAATTTCACTTAGGTTCTGGAACTTTTTGGATAGCGGGGGCCACATTCCTGGAAAATAGACTCGTAATGCCACCTGTACGCGAAAACCACATGTTTATATCTATTACGGACTTTAAATGGCACGCTTTCAAAGAGGGATAAAATTTCAGGATTTTGTAAATAAAAGGTTTAGATAGACGTAAAAACTAAGGTGAACACTTGTAGGAAAATTTGGTTAAAACTTAAACTAGAGACACGTCTTGGGGACGATATTAGTTCAGATTTGGACTTGGGATTTGAGTGGTTTTGACCCATAAAAGTTAAGACGCAATGCCATACTTGTTTCGTTAAATAAAAATGTTTTATTCAAATTCTCCTTTCTATATCATTTCAAATTGTGTGAGTATTTGTTGGGTAATTTTTCTAAGTCGCGTCTTTTATTTTAGGTTGCACGTAGGGTGTCCGATTACTTCAGCTCCTATCTTATTATTTTTGCCGAATCACTTAAAGGTGAGTTCATAGCCCTTTTTTCCTATTACATGTTTTATAAATTTCGAGGGAGATTACATGCTTGATTTCTTGGACACATGTACATTTCAAAACTGTATGCTATTTCCTGATTGTATTATTGCCTAAGTACCTTTCTGCCACTAAGACCTCTATACTATCATGAACCGTTAATTACTTGTTGCGTAAACGTGAGTGTTGTGGATAGATCTATCGGGACTAACAATCCCCGTCTTGGTTGTGGTTTCTAGATAACCATTGACGCATTTAACACTTGAAGTAATTCGTAGGATGTTTGGCAGCATCTGTATATATATCTTTGGGGTACAAACCTCGAGTACTGGTTTGATTATAATGCATGTTAAGGTTCGGTGTCATGAGCTTAGGGCAATAATATATTGTTTTCATCTAGACTTGGTGAATTTGTTTCTCTTGTCTACACTACTAAATCTTGTGGTCCATACATTATTTACTGTTAAACCTATGAATCCACTTAATAATTTTGTTGACGTTTTAGCATGTTTTAATCTCAGGTCCAAAGGTGTGATTCTGTGTTTTCTTATTCGATGCTAAACTATTAAACTTATTTTTAATAACTCGTTGTTAACCTTTGAAACTAAGTGTTTTGGACAACTCTTGTGGATTTTTATGTCATGTTGTAAACTTTTGGGACCAATGTTGCTAACTCTGATCTTTATGAAGCATCGAATGAATTTTATTTAAAAACGTCCCTTTCAAGGTCGTTTCCTATTACTTGATTGTTGTGCTATGACGTCGCACCCCAATTGTTACCGTTCCACTATCGTTGCAATTTGGGGGGGTGTGACATTGCAAATGGGAATGTATATTAGTAGTCAAAACTCATGTGATTTTACTACCATCATAATTAATGGTGAGTTCGAAGAACGAAGGAACTATCGAAGGAATTATCCGGAATTATTATAACCGTGAATATGGTGAAAGTACTCCGAGTTTCATATATAGTTAGATTGAAAAAAAAATCAAAAAATGAGAAAAATCTCAACAAAAAAGAGAAGGAAAGTTTAAAGATAATCGTTTCGCAACTACCGAAGGAATTACACGAAGGATCGATTATTCGTTGATACGCAACAAAAATCAACGATGTAAAGTATTGTATAAAGTGGAAGATATCGCCACTTACCTTGTAGAGTATGTAAAGTTTAGGATGATTGAGAAGTTGACCGTTACGGGAACGCCAACTTAGGTTGTTGTTTTTGATTTATGATCAAGACGTTGTAAATAGTTGTGTCTCTATCATGGTAACGGTCGGGAAAAGTGTCTAGCAACTTGTATCTTAGTCTTAATCTATTTGTTTCTTAATTTTTATTTAACAACAATTTACTTACTTCCCTCTCAACTAAGATAAGCCCATGGTTTTACAGCAAATGAGGACGTTTGATTCTGAAGCGTGCAATCTATTCTGTCGTTACGTCCATTATGCATGTCTACTGCCTCGTAGGTTTACACTTTTTTGGTGAAAGTTAGAAGGTCCCTAACCACTATATCATTGTCTTCATACCTAACCGTTTGGGTTTAAATTCGAATGGGGATGTGATCGAACACACATGTCTAATTCCGTCGTTAACGGGCCATTAAGTTGCTTCAGCTAGCCCTTGTAGAGTGGTACTTCAGGTAAAGATTGTAAATGATCAATCCGTAAGCCTTTCCATAAAAAAAAACAATATTTAACCTTTATAAACTTAGTTTATACTCTCTGGGCTTTAGTGTGAGATGTGGTATTCTTAGCCAAGCTTATGATAGAATACTCGCACGACCGAACAATTAGGAATAGTTACATGTTACCACATATATTTAGTTGAGTGATTTGAGTGTTTTCATCTTCCTATTTCGTGAAAGTTTGTGGTTGTTACTTGTAATAGATATCAAACAAATGCTTTAAACCGAAAATATTCTTATCCTAGGATACTGTCTCTTGTCTTCTATATATAAATTATATATATTAATATATATATATATATATAATACATATATAAATAAATCACAAAGATCAATAACAGAAGAGAGTAAGTATTCCAAAAAGGCTTTTTAAAAAGAAATTACTTTTACCCAAAGCAAAATCCCAAAAAAAAAACTTTCGGGTCGTTTCCCGACGAGGTGCAAATTTGAAAATCGAGGTAACATTTGTGGAACAATGCTTGAATATCAAAAATTTGATTTGATTTTCTATTTCTTCAAATAAAATGCACAAACAAGTAAAGGCACGCTAAAAACGAAAGCAAATAAGGCTAAAACACTAAAAACAATAACGGGATTCAAAACCCGTTCTTTAAAAACCCAAATTCTAAAATTTTAACCCTACAAATGAAAATTTAATTTTTATAAAAATCCTAAATGATAAAAGACAATTAAAAAAAATAATTATATTTTTTTGACTTTTATTTTATTTATTATGAATTAAAAACAGTTTTTATATAAATTAAATATTAAAAATACTAAACTATTTATAAAAAATCTAAAAAAATTACTAAAAGTACTTAAGAGTAAGCTAGACCTATGAAAAATGAAACGGGACAAACAACTTATCTAAATAAGCTGTTAATAAGCCGAAAAGGCTTATTGCTTAAATGGGCTAAAACGTGGTTAAGTATTAAATGTTGCAAACCTATAACGAAAAAGTCCCAAGGGCAGAGTGGTTGTGTGTTGTGTGTTAAAATCGTTGGTTGAGGGTGGTTGAGGTCTTGGGTTCGAGCCTTGGCTCACCCTTGGCTTCCCACTTTCCCAATGATTCTTTTTATTTGCCAAATTTTTTTACACACTTAAACGTAAGCAGGAAATAAGCACTTTTTGTAAAAACACTTTTTATAAAACTAACTAATAAGCTGGAAATAAGCTATATTAAGTTGACAGAATTGGCTTTTAAGCTAAGGGACTCTTAAGCTAAACCTTTTTACTCTTAACAACTAAATAAGCTCAAGGCAAAACCAAATAAGCTAAATCAGATACTAAGCCATGTCTAATAAGCACGGTGGAACAAAAATAAGCTAACAATATAAGCTAAACTAAGCTTAAATCACAGAATTACTTACAAAGCTTAAACTTAAAATTCTAAACTAAAAAGGCTAGTAAGCTTGAATAGGCTCTACCCTAGGCTAAATAAGCTAACAGAACCTTAAACATATCCTAATAAGCAAAATTAAACAAAAGATAAGCAAATCCAATAAGCCATGAGCTCAGAAAAGCAAATAAGCAACTATGGCAAAAAAAACTACTAAAACAGCCCTATAAGGCACTTTTAGGCTTAATTTTAAACCCCAAATCAGAACCTTATGGCTTATTGACTAGCAAAACTAATAAGCTTATATTATAAGCTACTCAAAACAACTCAGAGAAAACATTTTGAAATCTAAATAAGCTGTGAAAAAGTCTTGTGAAAAAGCTGATTACACTTAGTATGAGCTGAGTTTTTTCAAATTTTTGAAAAGACAAAAGCAAAAGTGTAGGCCTAGATTTAGATAAGCTACCAATGATTAAAACTTAAAATAAAGCTACCCTAAAATAAGCAATGAATTTAGACTTTTAAGCTGATATGTATCTGATGCATATGACAGATATGAATAAAACTTTTAATGGTAAATGAAAACCTGAAGTAAATCTATTCTACTGCATTCAAAACTAAGAACAAGAATGAAAATAACACCTAAAAGCTACTTATGAAAATCTAACCAAATAAGCTGAAAAATCAAATAAGATCACCACATATTTAAAACACTATTAGCTTAAACCTTAAAACTTAGAATTACACTATAAAAACCTATATAAACTGACTTCTAAGCTTATTGTGAGCTAATAGAAATTGATAAAAGGGTTAAAAGCAAACCAGCAGTACTAACTTAAATTAGTACTGCTAGTGCCAAAAACTCCTTTAAAACCTGATTTTCCATATTAAGATTTTAAAAACTGATTTAAACTAAGGTTTTTTAAGACAGATGATAAACAATGAATATTAAGCAACATTAAGCAATAAGAACTCAGACATAAGCACTCCAAATAAGCAAACTAGATTAAGCTATTAAAGACATATTTTAACTAAAACATGAACAAAGAAAATAAGCTAGCATAAATAAGCAATGAGCAACATTAACAAGCATAACTAAGTAACAATAAGCAAGATTAAGCAGAAAATAAGTAATTTAATAAGCAAACAATAAATAAGCTTAAAAACTTGAAAATGAGAACTTACAAATTCCTTTGCACAAAACAAGGATACTAAGGCTCTTAGAGCTATACCAACAAGCTCCAGCTTATCTTATGATAAGCTGGTAAGTCCATAAGCCCATCCACATTTGGCTTATCATCCAACAAAAGCTGAGGTATTTTGATAGTGGATAATGAAACAGTAAAAGCTTAAATAAGCCTTTGAGAAAGCTTGAGTGAGTTTTTCAGGTTTTAGAGAGCTTAAAGAGTTTATCAGATTAAAATTTAGAACAATAGAATAAGCTGAAAATATATAAAGAGTTAAGACAGTTTAAAAACAGAATTTCATTAAACTTAAAAAGATTACAATGCTTGAAAAAAATACGATGAGTAAAAAACAAATAAGCTGTAAATAAACTTAAAAACAACACTACTCTACTCCTACATTACATGTCCCCCAAGTGAAAATTAAGCTCCTATATATAGCCAAATTCAAGCAGGCACATGTGCTTGTTGTGTTACTTCTGTGAGGAGTCTCAAAGCATCATCACAGCCATCCAAAAATCTTGTACACCAAGTCTTATAATCATAGCCCTTCATCTTTGTCTTTATATCATCACCCAATAAGAATTCATGAGATTGCCAAGGTGGATTTGGTGTTTTGTGAGGTGGGGTTGAAGGGGAAAGTGATGGGTTTGTTCATGGGAGCAGTAGACGAGGTAAAACTGACACATGAATAGTGTCAATGGCGAGAAAATTGATTTGGGTGAATAGGGTAACGGGTGTTAGAGTTAATGGTTAAGTTGTTGCATCGTTAGTCCTTTTGGACTAAAAATGTTAGTCCTTGAGGACTAACAATGTAAGGTGTGGTGTAAATAGGTTAAGGGTGTTAATGGTTTAAGGGTTTTGGGCTTAGGATTGGGCCGGGTAAGGTTTTTAGACTTTTAAAGGGTTTTAAGGCTTTAAAACTTATAGGTTTTATAAATCAAGGCTTAATGGGTTGACCCGGCCCATTAAATGGGTACGGGTTTGCCCATTTAAGATTTCTTTGGAATCGGCTTCGTCTTTGACTTGTTGACTTTTTTTTACTTTGACACGCTCTTTTCATTCCTGTGCTTGGTTTTGTCGATATTCGCTTTGTTTTTGTCCTTTAGTGAATATCCGGTACCTGCACAGTATATAAATCAAAACAAGCATATTTTTGGCATTTTATGTCCATTTTTGGTCATTTGGGGTTGTTTTATTAGGTAAAAAGTAAACACATACGAGATACATTTTTATAAACTTCTAAAGGCTACTTGAGGACAAGTTGGATTCAAGTGGAGGGATATTTAATGACATCAAATAACGTCTATTTTATAGCATCATTTATCCCATGTTATTAACCCATTTTGTATAGTTATTGCACAGAATTGTTGCTTAATCGTTTATATTTGAGAATTGCAGTAATTATGGAGTACTTGGTGAATATTAGTAAAAGGCGCGCATTCTGGAGTTTAAACGAAGATATTTTAAAGATTAGTGATTCTGACAACCAATACGCCGTATCCATTAAGGAAGATACGGCGTATCCGTGCCTGCACTCACAAAAGACCACAAAGGAATGAAGCTCAATACGCCGTATCCAGAGAAACTCAATACGCCGTATTCTAGATATACTATATGAATATTCTGGAAGATATCAAACGTAGTCCCTACTCCAAGAAACCATAATACGCCGTATCCAATGCCTTGGATACGACGTATCGAACCGACTTCCAGACCCTATAAAAATAAAACTCAAAATGAGTTTTGGGTGTGCTAAATCATATTCTCGATACCTAAACCATAAAAGTC